>JARHVA010006778.1:817500-832836 GCA_037957365.1 Torreya grandis | reverse complement strand
TTAAGGAATTTATAGATTTTGGGGCTTTTATAAATAGCCTTTAGGTATAAGTTTTACAAAATATCTCAGTGGTTCTAAGCTGCATATTGGTCTATCACTTTACTCATGAAATTAGTAGTAATTTATTCCAAATTACACATTTTCCTTCTCTACCCATTTAATTTTATCATCATCACTTTCTTTATCACCATTGTCCATCTTAACTACATGAACATATATCACTATCTTTCCATTAACAAATCCTTCACTTGATACACATGTTTTATTCAAGAGCTCCAAATAAGGTTTTGGATCGCTCATCATCAATAAGAGTGCATTGGGTATTGCTTCTATAATATGTTTTTGTGTGTATGATTCTAACTCTTTATCAAAACTGTCCTTAGATTTTTTTGTATGGTTGTAGCCCTATTTCATATACTTTATTTTTTATGGTGTTTATGGTCATGGTTGTGGCCATATTTTTGAGACTTCATTGATTTATTCCTCAAACTATTATAACTCTATATTAACTATATAAAATGGAAATGTAATTGATCTATTAATCAATCCTATCTCATATAATATAAATCTTACTTACACATGTGATTTTTGATACATTAGATATTCAGGGTCTTGACCAAGATGGATCCTATATCCCTAACCAAGGGATCTCTTACCACAATAATATCACAAGATATGATTCCAAAGCCTCTAATGAAGCCACATCATGCAATAACTATATCGAGGTCTTATGTTTTCATATTTACAAAGCATATTCAAAGGAAAGTAAAATATATTCTAGTGCTCACCAAAGTTTGTGGCACAAAGTGAGAGTAATATACATAGAAAATAAAATATACATCTAAGAATCCTAATTAAGTTATATATAGTTAAAGCCCTAGTACATGGAGAGAGAAATATATTCAAAATCCATTACTTATGTTATTTATATCTATTAAAATAAAGAAGTGAGGTTATAAATAATTACCTTGAATAAAAACCCATCGTGACTAATTCTCTCCCTTAGCCAAAGGTGCTTCACAAGAGATTGTTGTGGTTTTTGAGGATCATTAATAAAGGCCAAATCATCAATGTTTTTTCTGAAAGACAAGAATCTTCTCCAAGTATAAACCATAAGCAATAACTCCTCAAGTAGAATGGTGCAAGAGAAGATTGTCAATAAGCACAAATAAATAATTAGTTGTTATCTCTCATTAATAAATGGTGAAAAGAATGAGTATATATACTTTAATCTAGCCCCAAACCTTTCTGAAAGTTTATCCGATGGGCCCAACCTAATTGATTCTATATTGTTATTTCATAAAATAAAGTTAGATCTTAATTTAGGTCATCTAAAGACAACCTAGACCTATAATGTGCTTTTATCAATTTGAATATAGGGTTGAGAGGGCTAACAATGTAATACAAACTATCAAAATGGGTTTTGGGATTATTAAGGGAATAAACAAGGTGATAAATTATTGGAGTATGAAAGAGGAAATAAGTTTTAAATAAGTTTATAGGATATGATTGGATTGATATCAAGTGGTAATATAAGGGACAATAATCCTAAGGAGCACTAATGGTCTTCCCACCACTTTCTTGATGCACCTTTAAGGCATGCACTCAAAGATATTAAGACTCAAAATGATCATAGAAGAGAGAAAGAATTAGTAATTGATAAATCTTTAAAATATTTAGTGTATACATATGCTCCACTCAAATCTCATCACATGTCACTCAGGTGTAATAGGAGATGGTGCTTTGAGGAAAGAAAATAATAACACACAATGTTAAAGCTAAATAAATTGTAATATTTTAAAGTATAAAATAACTAAAAGTAAGTGACTAAAAGGTAAATAACTAAAAATAAAATTAATATATATGTACCTTGAATTACCTTTATCACTAGATGATTGCATGTTATATTTCTAGTTCTGATCATGGAGGGCACAAAGTATGCATTGGTCAAACCCAATGATACAATACTAAAGACCAAAAACAAACAAATATAAATAATCCTAGATAACTAATGTAGTGTAGACATGATGTACTTAGAATTTTTTTAATCTAGGTTGATAAATGCTAAGTTAGGACCAAATGACCAAGTCAAATTTTTAGAGTAAATCAGGTAATTAAAAAGCCAAGGCTACTAAATGACCAAAAAAATCAAACAAATAGACCTTAAGTAAGAAAGGTAAAGAAACCAAATCATAGATAAGGATTCAAGTTAAAATGGTAATCAAACATCAATACAAAATTAGTAACAATCCTTAATCAAATATCGGCAAGCAATGGTAAAATAATATTGATGAGTGAGTAGTAACAATCCTTACTTAATCATCAATTAAAAAAGTAGATGAAATGGAAAATAACATTAGTGAATTATAAATAACAATCCAACCTCATTATATAAATAAAAAAGTACCGACACAAAGAAATGAATGTAGTTGTCTGATAAAAAATGGTGCATCAATGGAAAAAAATTCAAATAAAGCAAAGTGATTTCTAGAAATGTAAAGGAATGGTGCAATGAATGTAATCCATAGTCACTCAAGAATATTGATTTGTTATAAGGATAGATAAAACTAAAACAAAGTAGTGAGAGCATGTTTTCAAGATGTGAAGTAGATGGAATATAGATGTTGGATCACAAATTTAGAATTACACTTACCAATCAAGGGGGGAGATGAAATGGGTGGAGGGTAAAATGAAGGAAAAGTAAAGGTAGAGACACTCTTTATCTAAGTGAACACACATAAATTATATTTGTCAAAGTAAGAGGAAATTAGATATTAATGACTTTGAAGAACTTTTCATAGCCACACAAATATTAGGTCATCAAATGAAGTATGAATATCATCCCAAGAAGGCTATATGAATGGAAATTAAAATGGATCTACCTTCTTAAAACATGTTCCCCATTCCTCAGGGCCTATTATAGATCCATATGTCTATGGTGAAGATTGGGTACATGAATGAAAAAGTTGTTGGAAATATTGTCATTGATGTCAAAGGTCTAACATTATTGGTGATAAAGGCCCCATTGCATTTAATGTTGTTTGTAATAAATATATCTTGGCTAATATGAGCTAATATTTATTTAATATTAATGAATATATTTTTCGTTGCATATGAAACAAAATAAGGGCCCATGGAGAAGTTAAAGAGCCACGGGATAAAGGCAAAAGAAGGATGGGATGCATTTTCCCATGAATAGTCATCTTGGGGAATTCCAAGAGTCACCAGGTGAAGACAAAAGAGGAAGGTCACAATTTCTCATGAAGGGACACTTTAAGGAATATGAAAAGTCACCAAGATAAGGACAAAAGAGGGAAGGACGTTTTTGATCATGAAGGGTCACCACATGAGTTTTCAAAGGCTTGAATATGAAGGGTCATACAAGTTTCACACCATTTTCCATGAGGATTGAAGGGTCACAAAGGGGGAAGGCCAAAGTTCATTTGGAAAGCTATAAATAAAGGCTTGAGAAGCCATTTTTAAATATGAGAAATAGAGGTTGAGCTGATATTGTAATATCTAGCTTAGAAGAGCAATTGTGAGAGATGAATATGATTTGTATTTGTTATATCTAGCTTAGAAGAAAAAAGGTGAGAGAGAGGAAATAGATGTTATATTGAACTATCATTTGTTGAGATATCAACATTGAGAGATAGGTGTGTGGTATACACAAAGGGGTTGGTGCTCCTGTGGGTTGGTGCTCACGAATAGTAGCTGGGTTGGTGCTCAACAAAGGGGTTTGGTGCTCCTATGGGTTGGTGCTCACGAATAGTAGTTGGGTTTGTGCTTGGCAAAGGGGTTTGGTACTCCTACAAGTTTGTGCTTGTGAATATTATTTGGGTTGGTTCTCATTCATATACTTGAGATTGCTCTCCATGGTTTTTCTCACATTGGGTTTCCATGTTATATCTGGTGTCTCTCTCTATCTTGTGTGGTGTTTATTGTTTGATTTTTATTGCATATCTTGAATGCTTGATTAAGTGGATTTTTATTAAAGGAAATTTTTATTAGATATATGATATACTGATTCATCTCCCCTCTCAGTATATCCCATGCTTAACAATTGCTATCAGAGCAAGTTCCTTTTTGAAAAAGTTTTACAGCTTGAAAGTAGATCAAGAAAGCACAAGATGGAAATACATAAAGGTGCCTCTACAGGCAAAATAATAGTTGATCAAGAAGAAGAAGAGGATGAAGCCAAAGTGAATATGGAAGGAGAACTCATGTGTGCCTTAGAAGAGTTAAAAGTTGTTGAAAAGAAAAATTGAAGATTGAAGCATCAAATTGAGAAAAATGAAAGGGAGTCAAAGGAGATAATTGAAGATCTACAAGCTCACTTTGAAGAATCCAAGAAAAATGAAGAAGATCTAATGACATAGTTGGAAATATCAAGAAAATAATGTGAAAGGTATGTTACTGAAATTACCTCTTTAAAAGAAGAGATTGAGAAAGTAGTCAATAATAAAATAGTCAATGATTCAAAATTTGAGAATAACACTAATATGCTAAATAAGATATTAGAAAGCCAAAAGGCAATATTAGATAAGATAGGTATCAGTTTTAAAAAGAAGAAGAGATATGTTGAAGCTCTTACAAATAAAGAAACAAAAAGGGAAGAAGTGAAGAATACAGATGACAAAGAAGGCTGGAAGGAACAAAGCTATAAAAGGAAATCATGTTAGAGATTCAAAAATAGGTCCTATTTTTATGGTTACTATTTTTATTGTAATGGATATGGTCATAAGAAATTAAAATGTAGAAAAAGAGCAAACAATCTCAAAAATAAGGAAAAGGAAGGTCATGTAGAGTCAAGCAGAAGTTATAACTCTTTTGCTCCTCTATCAAGCTTTGACGAAGAGACCATAATTTGTTACAAGTGTAAAAACTTCAGACACATAGCTCGGTATTGTAGAAGTGTGTTCAATTTAGTCAAGAAGGACATGAGTTTCAAGGATCCATTCACCAATAAAAAGGTTCAGACATGGCAGAAGAAACAATCTGAATGTTCTATGTTGGTCCAGATAGCTTTGCATGCAAGAAATAAAGAAAAGCCATGGTTTATTGATAGCAGATGTTTGAGGCACATGACAGGAGACAAGAGAAAGTTCATAGCCTTGAAGAAGATCAATGGTGGCATAGTGAAATTTGGGGACAATACTACTGCCAGAATTGCCAGAAAAGGTGTACTAAGTCTAGATAATGGTAGAACTAAAACTGAAAATGTTTTATATGTAGAAGGTCTTAAGCATAATATTTTGAGTGTAATTCAAATATGTGATCAGGGGCACACACTAAATTTTTATGTAGAAGGTTTTGAAATTTGAAGAAAAGATTCAGATGTATTGATTGCAGATGCTTAGAGAACAGGTAATAACTTATATATGTTATCAGACATCAAAGGTCAAAAATATTGTTTGAGTCAAATTGAATAAAGTTGATTATGGCACAGGAGAATGGGGCACATAAATTTTGACAATCTTGTCAAAAATTTTAAAAAGCAAGCAGTCAGGAATCTTCCAAAGATCACAAAGCCATCTAACACGCTTTGTGGACCTTGTTAGCATGGGAAGCAGGCTAGAAGGCGGTTCAAAATAAAAGAGTAATCGACCAATTAGATGCTATAGCTTGTTCATACTAATATATGTGGACCTATGAGGACTCAAAGTACTCAAGGTGATAAATATTTCATTTTGCTTATTGATGATTTTTCATGTATGACTTGGATAATGTTTTTAAAGAAAAAATTAGAAGATTTTAGACAATTCAAAGCATTCAAAGCATTAGTTGAGAATGAAAATAATCTAAAGATTAAATTTCTAAGATCAGATCAAGGAGGAGAATTCATGTTACATTAATTTATTGAGTTTTGTGAAGATCATGGAATAAAGAGATAGTATTCAGCAGCCAGAACTCCCCAACAAAATGGAGTAGTTGAACGGAAAAATAGAATAGTTCAGGAGATGGTGAGGATAATGCTAAATGATACCAAGATAGCAAATTAATATTGTAGAGAGGTGGTTGGTACAATAGTGCATATTCATAATAGAGCTTTATTAAGAGTCAATAGTGACAAGACTCCTTATGAGCTATGGAAAGACAAACCAGCAACAGTTGATTATTTCAGAGTTTTCGGTAGCTAATCCTTCATAAAGAGAACTAATGAAAAACTTGGTAAGTTTTAATCTAGAGCAGATGAATGTATATTTATTGGTTATTCTTGCAAAATTAAAGCTTATAAATGTTATAACAAAAGAACTAAGAAAATTGTTGAAAGTGCAAGTGTCAGGATAGAAGAAGATGGAACACAAAAGATCAGTGATCTAGTAGAAATTTTTGAAATCATTAAAGAGAAAGGCTTTGAAGAATCATATGAAGATGAGGGAAAGGAGAAGGATAAAAAGCGCACCAACACTCCATCCAAATATGTTCAAAAAAATCATAATAAAAGTGACATCATCAGGGACATAAAAGAAGGAATTCACACCAGAAGAATGATGGTAAGTGAATCTGAACAAGTTAATTTCTCTTTTTTGTCTAAAATTTAGCTTAGAATTTTTTTAGAAGCTAGACATGATGAACATTGGGTTAAGACTATGGATGAATAATTAGATTAGATAGAAAAGAATGATACTTGGGAATTAGTGTCCAGACCAAAAGATCACAATGTGATAGGAACAAAATGGGTTTATAGAAATAAGTTGAATGAAAATGGAGAAATAACCATAAATAAAGCAAGATTAGTATGTAAAGGATATGCTCAGATTGAGGGAATAGATTTTGAAGAAACTTTTGCACTAGTAGAAAAGTTAGAGGCTATTAGAATGTTTCTTGCATATGTAGTATTTAAAAATTTCAAATTATTTCAAATGGATGTCAAATCTACCTTCCTAAATGGGAATCTTGAAGAAGAGGTCTACATTGAGCAGCTTGATGGGTTTATTCTCTTGAATATTAGTAATCATGTATGTAGATTGAAGAAAGCATTGTATGGATTAAAACAAGCTCCCAGAGCTTGGTATGCAAGACTTGATAAGTACCTTCAAGATCAAGGATTCAAGAGAGGATTTGCTAATAGTAATCCTTACATCAAAATAGAAGGTGAGCATCAATTGATTGTTGTGGTATATGTTGATGATATCATTTTTGGAGGAAATATTGGAAAGATGACAAAAGATTTTTTTGATAGAATGCAAAAAGAATTTGAGATGTCTATGCTTGGAAAATTATCATCTTTTTTAGGATTACAAATATTTCAATCAAATAAAGGAATTTTTATATCTCAAAGTAAATATGCTAAGGAAATGTTGAAGAAATTTGGTTTTGAGGATTGTGTACCAGTTGGCACACCTATGTGTACAAGAAATAAGGTGAGAAAGGATGTAGATTCACCTATTATAGATCAATCTTTGTATAGATCTATGATTGGTAGTCTTTTATATTTGACAGCATTGAGACCAGACATCATGCATGTAGTAGGTATGGTTGCAAGATATCAGTCATCTCCAAGAGATAGTCATGTTTAGTTGGTGAAAAGAATATTCAGATATATCAAGGGGACATTAGATTATATATTATGGTATCCCACAGGTAAAGATTTCACTTTAGTTGCTTATACAGATTCAGATTGGGTAGGGTGCTTAGATGACAGAAAGATTACAAGTGGAGGAGCTTTCTTCCTTGGTGATAGCTTAGTTTCATGGCTAAGCAAGAAGCAGAACTCAGTATCACTTTTTACAGCTGAAGCATAATATATCGCAGCAGTATTGTGTTGTACTCAAGTGCTTTAGATGAAGAAAACTTTGGAAGATATCAAGGTAAATTATGATGAACCTATTTCCATTATTTGTGATAACACAAGTGCTATAAATATTTCAAAAAATCTAGTAATGCATTCAAGAACAAAACATATTCCCATTAGATATCACTTCTTGAGAGATCAGGTTGCAGATCAACAGGTTAAGATGGAATATATTAGTACTACAGAGTAGATTGTAGATATTTTTACAAAGGCACTACCAAAAGAAACATTTGAGTATCTGTGAGAGAAGTTGGGAGTAATTTCCTTTACTTCCTACCATTGAGGTTTAGCATCAGTTGAGGGGGAGTTAAGTGTTAGCTCTAGGTAGGCCATTTGCCATTGATGTCAAAGGGGGAGAATAAAAGGTACAGGTACAAGTGCAAAAAATAGGTATAGGGAATAGGTACATGTTACTACAGTGAGGGGGAGTTACGATATGTTTTTAGATGATAGTATGTGTAGGTGACAGGATGTGGTAGTTTCAGGATTGAGGTTGCCATCAATGACAAAGGGGGAGATTGTTGGAAATATTGTCACTGATGTCAAAGGTCTAGCATTATTGGTGATAAATGCCCCATTGCATTTAATGTTGTTTGTAATGAATATATCTTGGCTAATGTGAGTTAATATTTATTTAATATTAATGAATATATTTTTGGCTACGTTATATCTAGTGTCTCTCTCTATCTTGTGTGGTGTTTATTGTTTGAGTTTTATTGCACATCTTGAACATTTGATTAAGTCAATTTTGGTTAAAGGAATGTTTTATTAGATATATGATATACTGATTCACCCCCCCCCCCTTAGTATATCCCATGCTTAACAAAAGTAGGTATCACCATAGATTATTTTTAATTCTCCAATCTAATTCTATTGGCCTACTATACACAAATGGATATCAAATCTATCATGAGGCCAATTGTAGAGTTTGAACTTAAATTAGGAGTACGATATGTGATATTAATCATGTATTTTGGCATGATTTTGAATTTTGAATTTGTATGTTCCTTTTTATCATTTAATTTTACTTTTAATTAATTAGCTTTTAACTTTTGATGGATTTTACTATTCCTCCTCTATATGAATTTACAGAACCAAACATGGGTGCTAAATATGACTATCATTTTAAAACATTAGATTTGGTTTGCTTAAAAATAGAAATTAGAGAGAATGGTGTGTAATATTATTATTTATTTATGTGAAATAAAAGTTGTATCCTTACTTTGACCTTGATTTATCCAAATTGGAATGAATGGAAATGAAATCAAGGGGAATTAACAAGAAATAATCTGAATCACTTAAAATCACAAAACATGTGGAAATTATTAAAAGGGATATAATGACAGGTAAGTATGATTAGTTATCATAAAAATGTTTAAAGGTTTAGGGAAACATGCTATCATACTTGTTTATTCAATTTTTATTTACAAAAGATATAAAAACCAAAGCTGAGAATAAGGGATCAAAACCTTGTAACCATTGCTTGAAATTCTAGAAAAGAAACATTGAATTAAATAAACATGTTAATTTTATGATGAGGACCTAGTATTATCTATGGTATTACACTAAAACTTACAAAAGATAAACCCAAGAGGGTGCACTAAGTATGTGAAAATAAAAGAAATGACAAATTTGGTATTTAGAGGAAGGACTAGTCTTATCTATGGTATTACACTATAATTCAACCCAATATGGTGAGAAAATCATTGGGAAGTAATGAATTAAATGAATTCATGAGTAAGACTAGGTCATATCCATGGTTTTACAATGCAACTCATATGAAAGATAAACCAAAGGACTAGGAGAAGGAACTAAGGTTTGTGAAAAGAGAAATTGTTGTAGAGGTGATATCCATGTAGATAATCTACAAAAAGTATTATTAGGATAAAATATTGAAATCATGATAATAAGGTAAATATCTAAGCAAAGTAGTTCTTTAATAATTATGCATTGGTGGGCTCTTTGAAAATATGACCTTCATTAGTTTGGAGGTGATAGGTGCTAAGACCAAGTATATATTTTATTAAATAAGGGCCTCACCATTTTTTGAACCTATTTTACTTATTTAACTCAGGTATAGTATTTTTTAAGTACAATATCATAAACATTAAAATTATAGACTTTAATCTTTTTATAATGTTGTTCAGTGATACGATCCTTGTATTGGTAATTATGTTGTAGGGTGGAGAGGCAAATCTCACAAAGAAGATAAAGAGCATGAAACAGAGCTTTATGTAATTATTCATTGAGTATGATACCATAAAGAGATATGTGTAGAGAGATAATCTCAAATTATAATGGGAGGATAGATTCAAAACCATAGACTAAGGAGAATGGTGTTGCCCTAGTGGGAGTGTGTATGCTAATGTGATAAGCCTTAAGAATGAGATATAAATGAAGATTAAAATCCATACAAGTTTCACCAATTTTATTTTAGATTATTTTATTATTATTTTGTTAATGGCCTTATCTTTTCCACTACATTGTGGATGATAGGGTGTGGAAAATCTATGGGATATTTTGAATTTTACACAGAAGTTATTGCACACCCTTAATTTTGAACTCCAAAATTATAAATGATTTGATTGAGGATGAAATTATCAATAGTTGTTTTTTATGAAATTTAAAATAGGCATGGATTCTACAAATTTGGTAAAATATTTAGTAGCTATGATGATAAAAACATGCCCATCTTATGAACTAGGTAGTTTTAGTATAACATCTAATACTCCCATGGAGAATGACCAAAGAGATTCCATAGTTTGGATGTCATCTGATGCAAAATATAGTAGATCATCATGAAGCTGACAAAGACTACACTTTTTAGTGAATTCAATAATATCCTTTTCAAGATTAGGCCAATATTATCCCATACATAGGCATTTGCATGTTATAACATGTCAGTGACCACCATAAATTCCCACACATTCTTGTTCAAGGAGAGGAATAACATATTCTATCATTCCATAGTATAACATGGTACCTTCATCATTGTGATATTAAAGGGTGTTATATAAAAAGACATATTTTAAATCTTATTTGTGAATTTGAGTCTTTTTGAAGGAATCCATGTTTAGAGGGTAAGTTTGATACTCAAGAAATTGAATAATGTTTTGTACCATGGGCTAGATTGAATGGTGACAACCTAAATATGATAGATAAATAAATATTATGGTTTGTTGGAATATGGGGACTTTATTATTTTAATAAGAAAGGTGGAATTGACGAGAATGTGATGTGGATGAAATAAGGGTGATAAATAAGCATGTGAATGGACATTAGATTTTTGGTATCTAGGGATGGCTCAATGGTAAAATAAGTGAATTATTTGGCAAGGGTACTAGCCATTCGATGATAAGAAATAATATTTTCACTTTTACATTGATAATCACCATTAACCTATCACCAAATGAGCTAGGAGTCACCCAAAGCATTTATATATGCAATAAATAAGTCAAGTATCACTCTCATACCCAAGATTAATGTGTCATATTCATTCATGTTATTAGTAACATCAAAGGTAATACAACATGCTAAAGGGATAATTTTACCATGAGCTCTAGTGAGAATATAACTTGCCCTAACTTTCTGAATGTATTTGGTGCCATCAAAATGAAGGGTCTGGGAATCTTCATGTAACTTGATGTTGATTTATAGAAGTTTTTTGATGGATACTTTATATTTAGTATTATTGGCAAAGGCATAGGAATATTCTTAATTTCTTGAGTTTAAATTGACATTGAAGTTATGAAATTAATCTTTAAGAGAGACAATATGATTAAGACATTCAATATAGAGGATTTTATCATTGAGAAGACTATGTTAAATGTGACTAATAACAGGAAGGGGTACTACTATGAGTTGGTTAGTGATGACTTGTTCTTTGACAACTTTTTATGTGATGATGCCAAGGTTAATTTCAATTAAAATAACCATCCAATCATCAATTATATCACTAGTGAGAAAGGATTTAGAGAAAACGTGATTAAGGGGGTCAAAATGAACTATAAGATAAGTTGTTTTATAAAGCATATAATAATGTAGATGTTTAGTTGAAAAATAGATAGCGATGTAAAATGTTTTACTTTGGTATAGAATTTTTCATAATCAATTAGACCTTAACTGATATAGTAAATGTCATACTCTCTTACAATATCATCTTTTTGGTCAAGCATTGTCCTAATTAATATTGGTGTGGAAGAAGTGTACAAAATTGAAGGATAATCACTAGAAGGTGGATGAAGGGTGGGTAGATAGATAAATTATACTCTAATACTATCATATGATTTATAAAAAGGATAGGTCCATTCATTAGCATTACCTTTTTTGAAAAGGGAATTAATAAAATAAATGTGATAAGCCATTTTGGGAATAAATCATCATATCGACCGAAGCTTACTAGGGTAAGTATGAATGTCTAGAATAGAATAAGGAATAGTTATGTTGATAGTAGTGTTGATTCTAGTAGGATCAACATAAACATCATGAAAAGAGACTAAGAAACTTAGTAATTTACTATATGTGATGCCAAAGACCAATTTTTAAAGAGACTAAGACACTTAGTAATTTACCAAATGTGATGTCAAAGACCAATTTTTAGGGGTTTAGTTTAAATTTATATTTGATGAGTCGATTGAAGATGATAGTGAGATAAAAAATATGAATTTTTTAAAATTTATATTTGGTGATGAGGTCATCCACATAGGCTTCCAAAATATTATGGATAAGGTCATGAAAAATGTGGTTCATAGCATTATGATAGGTAACTCTTATATTTTTAAGGCTAAAGGGCATTTTATGTAGAAATAAGTGCCTCATTACTTGGTGAATGTTGTCTTGGGTTGGTCTTTGGGGGAGATATGAATTTGATTATAGCATATAAAAACATCCATGAGGAACAAAATTTCATAAATAGTAGTGGAATTAATGATGACATCTATCAAAGGTAATGGGAAGTTATCTTAGGACAAACAACATTGAGGTTATAGAAATTTATGCAAATAGAAATTACCATGGTGTCATTTTTATGAATGTGGATAATTTTTGAGACCCATTTAGAATAATTTGTAGGTTTGATAAATTTGGTGTCTAAAATTTTTATAATTTATGTATAGATTAAGTTTGAAACTTTGAGGGGAAATTTCCATTATTTTTACCAAATAGGTTTAACATCAAGATATGTGATGATGTCATGAACCATGATACTAGGATCAATGTCAGGCATGTATTCATATGACAAAGTGAAGGTCTTATGATATTTATTGAATAATAATCTAAAGTTATTATGTTTAGTTGGTTTGAGTTATCTAGATATTGTTATAGGTCAAGGGCATGATGGGGTGCCATATTCAATTCCTTTAGCTTCATCGATGAGCATAACATTTCCATATTATAAATTAAATGGCATGTTATAAAGAGAGTAAATAAGCTAGGTAAAGTTTTAAAATGAGGGATATTTTATTTGAAATTCCCAAGTTTATGATGTTGCCAAGGAAGTTGAGGTTTTAAGGCATGGATCGATTCAAGGATGGATTCATCACTAGGTAACATAGGAATAGGTCCATAATATTCCACATATGATTCAAGATCAATAATTTTATTTACCATGGCGGTCATATTCAGAATGTATCTAGCATACATTTGTGGCCTTGACATTGAGGGTGATCTCAGGAGTAAGTGATACCATATATGAAGGTTGAGCGGATTCAAATAGTTTATCATTGGAATCATTGATTAGAAAGGATAGAGTAGAATAACTAATGTTATAGAATGTGTATAATATTTTATTATTTTTGAATAGGTGATGGGTAGGATTTATTCAACCACCCACTGAGTATCAAGAAGTGGAGAATTGGTTTGAGATACATGACCTTCGAGTTCTAACTTAAATTCTAGTGAGATAGTATGAACATATCAATTTAAATCATATATTTGAGATAAATTTTTTGATAATTTTTAACATCTAAATCTTGTGATTGAGCTTAGGCATTGATGTAGTTAACATCATAAGTTAAAAAAATTGTACATGCTTATGACTAAGAAGGAACTTCGAAAGGTGAGATGGCTAAATCACTAAATTTATGTAGTGACATAATTAAAGGATATTGAAATAATTTGTGCACTTCATAATCATTATATGTGAAGTCATCTTTTTTATAATATGCTTCATGGACATGCATGGAGGAGAGAAATCAGAGATCTCATCAATAAGGGGGATTATATGATCATTGATTTAAAAGAGGCCCTTGTAAGTGAGCGAGTAATATGTGACCACTCCTCACTTTACCAAGGATTCACAAGAAATGTATGTGAATTTTGGTCAAGAAAAAGGATGGGTAACTATAATATTTCAAATTCAAACCTTGAATAGAATGACTAAGTAAAAAAGTGTAAGATAAATGAAACAACCTAGAAAATAAAATTGGAATCGTATATGAAAGTACATTTTGGCACATGATAGGCCCACCTACTTAGCTAGATAACTTAATGATAAATGTTACTGCACTAACTTATGCATAACTAGAACCAAAGGAGGTAAATTGAGGCAATTAGCTAGAGGTAAACACATACAAAAGGTGTTATAGGGAAGTGTGTTATTGTAGTAGAAGGATTATGGGGTTAGGTGTATATTAGTGTATGCATACACGGATAAGACCCAAGTGTAATATGTGGCACTCATACTTCCATATAGGACCATTTTTAGGTCTTTAACCCTAAGTAAAGACCTCACTCTCCTTAGTGGGTTTAAATTCTACTCAATGATGGTTAAGTTAAATGATTTGCTTAACTAGGAAGGTTAACTTTGTTTCCCTAAGTTATCATTCAACTTATCATCAATTTATATTAAAATAAATGGTACATACTTTAAAAAAGCAAAAAAATCATAAATCATAAATAATTCAATAGTTAGTGATTTGGATTTATTCACACAATAAAATATACTAAAGCATAAGAGGAAACAAATTTAAATATAAGGTTCTCTAGTGCTACCAACTAGGTCATAACACCTTACAACCTTTAAATTCATTGAACTATTCATATGATTCATACACCATTTAGTTACTAATCGTGGATGTTTCTAACAATCAATTCAACATTGTAATTATATAAGCAGTTATGTAAAAAGACATATACCTATTTAGATTGTCATAACTAATATGACAATAAAGAGTTTAAACCATTCAATCAAATAAAATTGAAGTATTTATATGTTTCAGGAGAAGTATCTTATGTAAATAGTGAAGTTATATTATATATTTAATTAAGAACTCATTTACTTTCATACAATATTCCATAATCACATACCTAACCTATCATTGTATTTGAATATATTTATAATCCAAAAAGAAAGCAACAAGAATTTAACAACAATATCTAGGCACAAAATTTAACATTATCAAGAAATGAAGTTCCTCTATGTTTCAAGACTAGTGGAACCCAAATAAAATGTTCCACTTAAGGAAATTTCAAAACTTCTCAGTTGGGCAGCCAAGGAAATGAGGTAAGAAAATTTTAGCTATCATAAAAGGAAGTAAGAT
>JARHVA010006778.1:812500-815000 GCA_037957365.1 Torreya grandis | reverse complement strand
ATTAATATACTTACACCATTATAATAAAATAACTCATAGGTATGTTCATGCATTCATACATCAAAATTATAATCCTATGGCTTCAATGCAAATTTAACATAGTCAATAAAATAACATAGCCATAAAATAAATCAACATAGACATAAAATGAATCAATGTAAGTCAATAATAATCATAACCGAGCATGACCAAACATAATAATAATAATCATGACCCAATCGAATATAATACCAAGCTCGATATTAAAGACTATGGCAAAGCAAGTAGAGTCCACTCAAACAGACTAGTCATAATAAAATAGCACGATCATATAAATACATCATGGAACCATATAATACACACACACACACACACACACACACACACACACACACACACACACACACACACACACACACACACATGTACTTATGTATGTATGTGTATGCATGTATAGATTTATGTAAGTTTGTGTAAGCATGCGTGTGTGTCTCTCTCTCTCTCTATATATATATATATACCTTTTTATAAACCTATATCTATTCAATTCCATAATTTAAAGAAAACTATATATATATATATATATATATATATATATATATATATATATATATATATATATATATATATATATACCTTTTTATAAACCTAAATCTATTCAATTCCATAATTTAAAGAAAACAACAACCCAGTCAACCCACAACATAAATAACTTGGTTAAATAAGTATACCAAAATCTAGTTCAAATAATGATTAAAGACCAGACTGGATTTGAGATACTAAAGTTCAACAGTTCTTATCTATTATGCAATATAGAAAAATCATAGTAAAAATAACCAAGAGTACAAATTCAAAGCCACAAACTATTTGTATCATTCAAGCATAGTCTCATATCAAATGACAATAACCCTAATCAACATACACACATAAATATATAGATATAAGTCTTTGACATAAATGCACAATTCAATGAAAATTCAATGATATAACCAAATACCATGATAATACAACTGACTATCTATATCCTTAAGCTTCCAAGAAAATAAAGGAACAATATTATCATAATGTAATGATCACAAGGGGGTCCAATAAAACTAGCTAAATAAAACTCTTTCATCCCTTGCATGACAAAATGCATAGTGGACTTACCCAGATAATAATATCAACCATAATAAAACTCAGGAAAAATAACCACAATTTATTCAATAAACTTACATCTTGATATATCCTAAAAAATAACACTTACATAACTCTAAGGGACGATCAATACCAATATTAACAATTGTAGACATATTAAAGGGAAAACATAGCTATTTAAAATAACAGTCACTATAAGAAAGAGGTCCTAACCATTATAAAGCTAGATAATATTAAAATAAAACATCGTCGATTACTTTTTTTTTAAAATGCAGTCACTTATATATATAATAAAAACAACAAAATCACATTTATATGTAAAACATAGTCAACTTAACTAAACATTTTTCAATCATAAACATGCAGATGCCACCCACTATACCAGTTAACTACCTCATCTTATTTGAAGTTGCACGAGTATACAACCAGGTTCAACCCAAAACTCACATACAAAGACCACATAATTCCATAGTGAGTTATAAAATTGATAAGCCATCAAACACAATTCATGTAGATTCAAGTCATAACCCAAAGGATTAGAACTATTCATTTGTATATCTATATATCTTATGTATTTTAAGTTTATATGTAATGATAAATTGATATATTGATATAAGGGGTCTGTGTATGCACCTGAAAGTCCTAAGACTTCTGGCTCCATAAGCAACCTCTAAAAATTATTGTCCATACAACACAGTCAACAAAAATGAAAACCAAATAACCAAATAACTTTCTCAAAAAATATAAATGACTCCAATGAGCTCAAAAAAGATAATAACCTCCATAACTTACCAAGCACCATTATGTGTTTTCCAAACTATCATGCCTACCGTTAAAAATAATCAAGATTTTCCATTATTTCTTCTCCAAACTTTCCATCTTCCTAACTCTTCTACATATCATCTAAACCCCCATCCTTTCCATCCACCTTCCCCATACCCAATTCAATTATTCATTAAATAGTGAGGAGAGAGAAACATCTCTATATCCCAAGACAATCCCCTACCAATCTCACCATTAAAGATAAGTTTGGAAGACTTGATAGTTAATTAATCCATAAACTAATAGAGAAGGAGATTAGGGCTTAACCTTCTAATTTAAGCATAAACCTCAAGTACTAAAATTATAGCCTCCACCAAATATGCCACCTACCTCATAAATGTGGTTAATGCATCTCCCACTACATCATTGAACTAAGTCAACATCATAACATATTTAAAAATAAATGAATCAAACCAAGTCTAATGCTAAATTAAATTCATTACTAATTATTCTTTAAAATACCATACCATGACCCTAGTGTATACTGCTAGGTAAGGTGAAGGTTCAACTAGGTCAAAGGGTGGTAGAATAAGGGAGTAAGGTGTCAAAGATTCCCAAGTGG
>JARHVA010006778.1:782500-807500 GCA_037957365.1 Torreya grandis | reverse complement strand
AATTTCCGGCTTCATAACTCTTTTACTTACCATCCAAACCCCCATAATTTTCATCCACCTTCCCCGTACCCAATTCAATTCTACATTGAATAAGGATGAGAAAGAAACATCTCCACATTCGAAGTTAATCCCCCACCAATCTTACTATTAATGGCAATTCTGGAAGACTCTATGGTTAACTAATCCATTAACCAATAGTAAAGGATATTAGGCCTTAACCTTCTAGTTTAAGCATAAACCTCAAAGATTAACATTATATCCTCTACCAAATATGATGCCTGCCTCATTAAATGGGGTTAATGCATCTCTAATTACATTGTTGACCTAAGTCGTTGTCATAACATATTTAAAAATCAATGAATCAAATGAAATCTAATGCCAAAGTCAAGTCACAATTAACTACTCATTAAAATACCATGCCACCACCCTAGTGTATAGTACTAGGTAGGTTGAAGGTTCAACTAGGTCAAATGGGGGTAGAATAATGGAGTAGGGTTTCAAGGGTTCCCAAGGGAGGTGTCATGAGTTCTGTGGTCTTAGTTCTAGGTAGGTCTAGGTAGTTATTTACATAGGTCAATAGGATTGATAAAGGGATGCAAAAAGAATCATAATCCATCATACGAGAGAAATATAATGAAGTTGTGTGCATGGGATAAAGATTATAGCTAATAAAACACATAATATAATTTAATGGAAAATAATAATAAAGAATGAAAATAATGACATTAGATAATGTTGAACAGTAATAACAAGTACATGGATCATAGTTTATAATTATAACAACTAATCGAGGTATCTAAAGGACAAAATCAACAAGTATACCTATTAGACATGTCGATGTGCTTAAAATTGACTTATTTCTAGGAGTACATCCTCCAATACCTACCTAGCTCATAGACAAAACCTACAGCCACTTAAAATGACATCAATCACATTATGTCGAGAATTGATAATTAATATAAATTTATAATATCATCAATATATGTAACAAATCCATCAAATAATTAATAACAAAATTAAGTACATAACCCAGTACTTATGCAACTAGTACCATAGATAATCCAACCATAATAACATCTAATAACTAGTTTAATAACATAATTTCAATGCCATAATAGCAGAATATATAATGAAAATATAGAATTATAACAATAAAAAGTGAACAAGACTATTAACAAATAAATATTATTCTATCTAAACCAAATCCAATTCCATATGACTAATTTAAAAGAGAATATAACTTAAAATGAAACAAAAATTATAGTCACTTTTACCTCAAAAGAAAGCAAATGTGGATCCAATCACATGAATAAATAGTCCCACTTTCTGAATATTATGTCAATTGATCCCAAAGTTTTTAAAATGACTATGTCTAAAGGTAATTTCGTACAAAAAATTAGCCATTACAATTTTAAAAGGATAATCTATGGATGAAATTGTTAAATAAAAGGTCATGAAGATACCAAAATAGTTAAACAAATTTTAAAAACATGAGGCAAATGGTTTGTAAATGGAAATGCCAAATGCATTTTACAATGTGGATCAAAATGGACCAAAACTTATTATATTAATGTAGACTCAGATAGTTGTGTCTGTGAAGCACCAAATGAAATATTTATAGATCAATCAAATAAGATGGAAATTTAAGTTAAAACTTATCTAAAAGAGTAAAACTAAAATAATATTTAGGATGTAACTACTCACGAACTAGTTTCAATCAAATCATTAAATAAATTAAGCCCAAACTTGACCAAATCAAAATCCTAGAATCCTTAAAAAAATATGTCCCATGATTTCTCAATGTGAAAGTAGGTCATGTTGTGCATAAAACAACACATTACTTTATGACTTCTAAACTACATCAACCAACCTTATACAATTTTATTTTCCTAGTTTCAATTCCTAACTGCATCAACCAATACCATAAAATCTATTTCTTATAAATTAACTACACCAGATAGCCTATTAAATTTAATATTTTATATTACATCATGTCGTATGATGCAAAGGCATGGGTATAATTCCACATAA
The DNA here is from genome assembly GCA_037957365.1 of Torreya grandis. Taxonomy (NCBI): domain Eukaryota; kingdom Viridiplantae; phylum Streptophyta; class Pinopsida; order Cupressales; family Taxaceae; genus Torreya; species Torreya grandis. The sequence continues at coordinate 805,469 of JARHVA010006778.1, read as the reverse complement.
ACATCATCATTTGGTTGTAACCTCAACTAGTCACAATCTACTTGATGATTTGATCTCTAAATCTCCATCTTCATGTTAATCTCTTCTCTTATTTAATAGACTAAATAGCATCATTAATTTATAATTATACCTAAGAATATATATATACACTTTTTATTGTCCTTGGGCTTCCATCAAAACCAACCACATTTACTCTTCCCTCATTTTTTCAAGCTGGTTTCCTTTGAATGGTTTATTCCTTCATTGGTTCTTCTACTAGACACCTCTTGGTTCACAAGACCAAATATTATTTTGTGTTTAAAAGACTCAATATATTATAAAATATAGCTTTAAATGTTCTTAAAATATCTGGTACAATCCCCTTCAATAACTAAAATAAGCTTAGACTCTCATTCAAAATCCTTTGAACAAAATGCTTTGCTAAGGCTTGTATAGGATAATAGCCCTTATTTACACATTTCACTTGGATCTTCATATAAATACACTTTTACCAAGGTTTATTAAATTTTATATGAATATTATAATTCCTTTCAAGTCCTCATAAATTTTCATGGCCTTACACTCCTTTTACCTCCTACTTTGGAAAATAACTCTCTTTTAGGCTTGATTAGGCCTATCCCAAGACCACAATCCTCAAAACCATACTAGTTTGTACTCTTGAAAACCAAAATAACTTGAATAAGTCTCAATAACCAAAACCAATTAGGATTACAAACTTTTATCTCATTTTTAAAGTTAAATCTTTGTAGATCAACAAAACCCTAAACCTAGGGTTTCTTATCTATTATATAGGCCAAGAGTCTAGTAAATTGCATATCTTTCATTGTATAGGGTTTAAAATAACCAAACCACTTTAATTATATATTTTTATATTTTTTATACTTTGAAAATTTATTATAACTCATCCTCTCACCATTTCATGCCCTTAACAACTTAAAACTCAGTTGACTGTATGTGTTCTCCTTGACTGTGCAAGGATTTACAATAGACTATTATCCTTATTATATCTTCTAAACCCAACCTGGGTCAATCTATATGGTTCATCCACCTATTAAAATTATATACTCACTCAAAACCTCCTCTATCCACTTTAAAATTTTCATTCTCACTCCTTGTTCATTGACTGTGAATACACATAGCCATCTACTGGCATATAACAATAGTAGGGTTTTTCCTTCTCTATCAAGACTCTTACAAATTGTCCAATGTCCATAAAATATCCTTGATTAAAGGTCCCACATATTAAAATAATGTGTTTAAATATCATGAGACAATAGTAAATAACAAGTATCTGCATTCCCTTTTACAAGTGACTATTAAGTAAAATAGGGTATAGGCAGGGTTTTTTTTAGCAGTTGAGACCCTAGACTACCCTACAATATCTACATGCATGTCTATAATTTTAAACATAAAGATTTATTAAATAAAATTTAAATATAATAATACATTAATACCTATAGATAATCAGTCCACCCTAATAAAAACTTCTCTTTTATTTACATTGGTCAATCTTGATTACAAAATACAGTCCCTAAGAGGACTTATTCATCTTCCTTGAGAGGTGAATCAATTTTTCCTCATGGATATTTGTTTAAACTTAAATATTTATTAAATCCAAGTTTACAAGTTTCATAGGTAAATCCAAGTTCCCATGTTTTAGAGGTGAATCACTTTTTCCTCATGACTCTCAGTTTTCAGCTTAAAGAGTTATTCAATTAAAGAGGTGAATCCGAGTTTCTAATTTGCAATATCTACATGAATTTATATACTTTTAAACATAAAGAGTTATTAAATAAACATTAAAGATAATAATACATTAATACCTCAAGAGAATTAGTCCACCCTAACAAAAACCTCTATGTTATTCATATTAGTCAATCTTGATTATAAAATACAATCCTTAAGAGGACTTGTTCATCTTCCTTGAGAGGTGAATCACTTTTTCCTCATGGCTCTTTATTTCAACTTCTTGGAGCCTCTTATAACTACTCTCTCATCATATCCTATCTCTCCGCATACCAATTTCCCTATCAAACTATGTAACATACCCTATTTCCACTAACTTATATGTTGGTTATCAAATTGTTTACCGAAACTACCTCCTTATTCATCAATTTAATGTATGGGTGAGGATGACTACAAAATGCACGACTTACACTTTAGTTATTTTACATATATAACTTATAATGACCCTTTACAAGACCTATTTAGACTCCTTGATCCCTATTTTTTCACTTATTCACTCCTTACATTATTTTAACCCTCCTAGACTCCATTCAAACATTTAAATTTCAAACTCCCTATTTTAGATGGAAAAAACCTAGAGACCATGATACACATATTTAAGACCTAAAATTGATTCTAAGACATAAAATAGACCTTAAAAGGTCCCATATGCTCTTTGACACTCACTTTGACCAAATTTTGACCTCTAAATTGACAAAAATACAAAAAATTGATGTTTCTTGGCTTGATGCTCCTACATCATACTCCCTAGGAGGGAGAAAACTTGAGCCTCCATATTTATTTATTGCTTGACTACTATTCATCTTGTCTAGTTCTCTTCTCCTTGCCAAACTCTTACTTTTCTTCCTCTTGGCTTTGTCTAGTCTTCATGTCCATGTATCCTCCATATCATTTCCCACTACTATAGCTTCTTATTTTCTATACTTTCCTCTTGTTATAAGTCACTTTGAATTTTTTCATATTCAACTGCAACCATATAGACCTTATTATCTTTCCTAATTCTTATTTCATAACTTGTCTCCTCTTTATTTTCTCTTGTTTATTGCTTTTCTTATGATTTTTGTTCTTTATTCCTATTAGTATCTTCTTTCTTAGGATCTAATGACATTTTTGTCATGTCAACCTTTGTTCTTTGCTTGTATATACTCTCTTTTTTGTCACTTTTTCAAACTTCTTGACATTTTGATGCCTTTTCCCATCATTTTTCTCACTTTTCAAGAGCAACATTTTGTTATTTTCATTATCATCATAGTAAATTATTATTTGGAATATTTTTGGCTTTCCATATCCATGTTTATCAAATGTAAACTCATATTTATATTGATCCATTGTGTACCTCACCTTAGTTTCCATTTACTTGCTTTATTGCTTGCATGTTTTCCTAACTTATTGTGATTTTCTTTGTTTTTCCACTCTTGAGTTTTCTTGGAGTTTTTGATTTAATTTTACCCTATGTACTTGAACTTATTTAATCCTCTTGGATGGACTAAACATGTCCTCTAACATTCTCATCTCTTCTTGCAACTTTTATGCATCAATATCTTCATTTCAAACTTTGGTGTACATTGCTTTTTAATTTCTTGGAAAATGTTCTTTATATTCTCCTTTGACTCCCTCATTCATAAGAGTCAAATAAACCTTCTCATGCTGTATATATTTCTTATCAAGAACTCCTTGAGGTGGTTCTTCCTCAAATTTCTTTATTACGCATGGATTACTCAATGCTATTATTTCCATGTACAAGTTATCTTCACTATTAGATTCAAGTTCAAACATATCATAATAAACAACATATGAAAATAAATATTAAAAATGCATGCACTCATCTTCTTGCTTACATGGATGTACCTTCATCTCATTTACTTAGATTATATGCACTGTGTCTTTTGTTTACTTTGTGATCTTTCCATCTTCCTCATTGTTCATGCTTGCTTGGAGTACATTTGGAATGTGATATTATTGTACTCTTTCAATGTTATTTATCACCCATTCGATGCTTTTTACCTTCTCTTAGTGCCATTTTTTCCTCATTTCATCTCTTGCATGCTTTATGCCTTTGTTTTCTACCATGCCAACTTGATGTACTTTGCCATTTATGCTTTGTTTCCATATGTATGCTTGTTTTACACCTATGAATTTGCCTAGTTTAACCTATTATTTGAGATTATCCTCTTTCTTCACATCACCTATTTATTTTAGCCACTTAGGCCATACATATCCATTCCCTTGTTCTCTTTTTGAGGGTTACACTTTATCATGTTTTATTTCAACCTGTAAATCATTCTTTTTTTCATCATAGATGTAATCAAAATCAACATTTAGGAATTCATTTACCTCCAATGGAAACTACTGAAATCTTATCTCTACTTTGATGTCTTCATTAATGAACTTCAAGTATTCTTGGGTGACCTTCTTGATATATTGGTGCACTATTTATTAGGTTTCATTTTCTATGCATGGAAATGCATCATAGTATTCCTATTTATCTTCATATTCTACATGTGGAATGCTATCATTAGTATTTGCTTTATCTTCTTCAAGAGGTTATTTTTATTTATGATCCTCTTCAAACTTTATGGGTAGTGTTTTTGGCCCATCCTTCATCAACTTTGAGGCCTCATACTTGGCCTTCACCACTCTTGTCTTCATACCTACAAACACAAAATTGAAAGAAATAGTAGCATACAAAATGAGATACCACATAATCTCTTTAAATGTCTTTGTCATATACATTATCCATCTTCTCTTTTCCTTACCCTCATGTGCTATTTTGGCACTTATTTCTTGTTCTTATTCTTTCAAATGAGAATTCTCTTCTCAATCTCTCTATCTTGTTTCTCACTTGGAAGAATCTTCTTTCTCATGCCTCTTTAGGATCCTTTTCTTTCTTCTTCTCATATCTCAAGACACTCTTTTTGTACCTTCTTATTTTCACTAATGAATCTATTGACCACTTCACTCTACTCCTTATATGTTAACCAATCTATTAGCTTTCTTGTTCTCTTTTGAGTTGTATCATGAGATATATACTCTCTATACCTTTCCCCAATTCTCTTTTTATATCTTCCACTTCTATTTATATATCCATCTCCTCTATTCTTCTTTATTTTCTAGGCTCATTTAGACTTTTATCTTAGAAAGTCTATCAATATTTCCTCTTAACCATCTATTGGGACTTCCTTCTTCTTAACTCCTCTATCTAGGATCTCTTTGTATCCTCTTTTACTCTCTTTTGAATATCAAATCCTCTTTTAATCTCTTTTGGGACTTTATTTTTCTCTAGTACCAAATTATGTAGAGGCATGGGGATAAGTCCTCATAAACATCATCATCTAGTTGTATACACAACTAGTCACAATCTACTTGATGATTTGATATCTAAGTATCCATATTCATGTAAATATATTACCTTGTTCATTAGATTAAATATCCCCATTAATTTATACATATACATAAGAATATATAGATACACTTCTTGGTTTCCTTTGGTTTCCATCAAAACTAGCCACATACAAATTTTTCTCATTTCTTCAAACTAGTTTCTTTTGAATGGTCAATTCCTTCATTGGTTCTTCCACTAGGCACCTATTGGTTTACAAGACAAAATATTTTTTTGGGAGTTAAAGACTCAATATATTGTAAAATATAGCCTTAAATTTTCATAACATATCTGGTAAAACTCCCTTTAGTCACTCAAACAAGATTAGACTCTGATTCAACACCCTTTGGGCACAATATTTATCTAAGGATTGTATAGGATAATAGCCAATATTTACACATTTATCCCAAGGTGTATTAAATTTTATAGTCCTATTATAGGTCCATTTAAATAATCATAAATTTTCATGGCCTTATTCTCCTTCTACCTCCTACTTTCTTTGGAAAATAACTCTCTTTTAGGCCTAATTACACCTATCCCAAGATCACAGTCCTCAAAACCATACTAGTCTATACTATTGTAAAAAAAATCACTTGCATCAGTATTTTTACCCCAAACCAAGCAGGATTACAAATTTTTATCTCATTCTGATGGTTAAATCTCTATAAATCAATAAAAACCTAAACCTAGGGTTGCTTATCCACTGTATGGGCCAAGAGTCTAATAAATTGAATATATTTCAGTGTATAGGGTTTCAAAAACCCAAAATAATTAAATTATGTCTATCTATATGTTTTCTAAATTTTGCAATTGATTAGAATTCATTCTCCAAACATTTCATGTTTTTAACAACTCAAAACTCAGTTGATTGTATGTGTTCTCCTTGACTGTGTAAGGGTTTCCAATAGACTATTATACTTATTATCTCTTCCAAACCCCACCTAGGTTAATCCATATGGTTAATACACCTGGTACAATTTTATTCTCTCTCAACACCTTCTCTATCCACTTTTCAATGATCATTCTCACTCCTTATTCATTGACTGTGTATACACAACCATCTATAGGTCTATAGCAATAGTAGGGTTTTTCCTTCTTTGTCAAGACTCTTTAAAATATTACAATGGCCATACAAAATACTTGGGTTAAGGTACCACATATTCAAATCATGTTTTCAAATATCATGAGATAATAATAAAAAATAAGTATCTACATTCCCTTTTGCAAGTGACTATTAACTAAAATAGTGTATATGTAGGGTTTTTAGTAATTGAGGCCCTAAAATGGTTCGGGATATTTTTATTTCCATATTGGTATTACTAAATACTTATTTTTATTTCTTAAACACCATCTAATAATCAACCTTTTGACCTCATATAAAACTCTCTCTTTCTTGACACAAGATAAGGCAAAGGTTCTAATTGTAAAAAGAGGGTATGATGTATCAGATGAACTAAGCATTAAAATTTTTGTTACATGTTACCTATTAAGGTTATATAAAATAATTATATAGTATTTTTAATAATAATCATTAATTAATAAATATATTGGAACTATCAGTGTCCATTAACCAAACCTCTTTTGGCAACTCTACAACTCACTAGATAGTATACCCACGCCTTCAACACTGAGTTATTTCACACCAATTATACACATTAAGATTCCAAAAATAACAAGTAAAGGGTTATATGGATTGATTATGGACCCAATGGTAATGATCAGACCTTCCCATTGTTTCCATCATCTCTAAATGCAAGTGAGTTCTCTCTTCAAAATACTATCAACTTTTATTCAAGTTTTTGCCTTGTAATATATACAGGAATGTCTATACCTATAAATTTAAAGATTTATTAAATCCATATTAAAGATAAAAATACATTAATACCTTAAAATACTTAGTTCACCCTAACAAAAACTTCTCTTTTATTCATATTGGTCAATATTGATTACAAAATATAGACCCTCAGAGGACTTGTTCATCTTCCTTGAGAGGTGAATCACTTTTTCATCATGGCTCTTTGTTTCAAATTCTTGGAGCCTCTTATAAAAAATATCTCATCATCTCATATCTCCCCTCATACCATCTTCCCTATCAACCTATGTACCATACCCTATTTCCACCAACTTCTATGATGGTTATCAAATTGGTTACCAAAACTATCTCCTTACTCATCAACCTAATGTAGGGGTGAGGATGACTATACAAAATATGACTTAAACTTTAGGGATTTAACATATATAACTTATAATTATCCTTTAAAATACCTATTTATAACCATTAATCCTTATTTTTCACATATTTACTCTTTACATTATTTTAACCCTCTTAGGCTCCATTTAAATATTTAAATTTTCAAATTCTCTATTTTGGAGGGAAAACACCTAGAGACAATGTAACACATATTTAATACCTAAAGTGGATTATAAGACATAAAATAGGTCTTAAAAGGTCACATACACTCTTTGACACTCACTTTGACCAACTTTTGACATTGAAATTGATAAAAACTTAAAAATGGTGTTTCTTGGCTTGATGCTCTTGCATCATCATAATATGTTCTCAATCTAAATAAAAATTACAACATGATTTCATGAAAAAAAATAGATACGATAAAATTCCTAAATTTAATTTTGAATTATAATATTGTAGAAGGTAAATATCCAAGTAATTGTCATGTCATGACTATAACTAAAAATTATGAGCCATTTAAATGAACCAAAATCCATGACTAAAATTTCACATATTAATGTATGAGTGTAGTAGAGGATGACTATGATACCATATATACTACAAACATGATATTTTATCCTAATAACCATTATAAGCATATGGATGAGGACCCTACCATGGTCTACCATGTTATGATGGCACCCCATGTGTAATTTCCTCGTTACCCTACTCCTAGATTTTACACTAGGCTTGAGGTAAGCCACTAGATGAGTTCCTCACCTAATTTTCAATCCAAAATTCCTATTATTATTAATAACATGGCTTGTATTTCCTAGAGTCCCTAAGAGGACTTTTTCATCTTCCTTGAGAGGAGAATCACTTTTTCCTCATGGCTCTTTGTTTCAAATTCTTGGAGCCTCTTATAAAAAATCTCTCATCATCTCATATCTCTCCTCATACCATCTTCCCTTTTAACCTATGTACCATACCCTTTTTTCACCAACTTCTATGATGGTTATCAAATTGGTTACCAAAACTATCTCCTTACTCATCAACCCAATGTATGGGTGAGGATGACTATACAAAACATGACTTAAAATTTAGGGATTTAACATATATAACTTATAATTATCCTTTAAAATACCTATATATAGCCTTTAATCCTTATTTTTCACATATTTACTCTTTACATGATTTTAACCCTCCTAGGCTCTATTTAAATATTTGAATTTTCAAATTCCTTATTTTAGAGGAAAAACATCTAGAGACCATGTAACACATATTTAATACCTAAAACAGACTATAAGACATAAAATAGGTCTTAAAATGTCACATACACTCTTTGACACTCACTTTGACCAACTTTTAACATTGAAATTGATAAAAACTTAAAAATGGTGTTTCTTGGCTTGATGCTCTTGCATCATCATAATATGTTCTCATTCTAATTATAAATCCCAACATGATTTCATGAAAAAAACCAACTATGATAAAATACCTAAATCTAATTTTGAATTATAATATTGTAGAAGGTAAATATCCAAGTAATTGTCATGTGGTGACTATAACTAAAAATTATGAGCCATTTAAATGATCCAAAATCTATGACTAAAATTTCCTATATTAATCTATGAGTGTAGTAGAGAATGACTATGATACCATATATATTACAAACATGATATTTTATCCTAATAACCATTATAAGCATAGGGATGAGGACCCTACTATGGTCTACCATGTTATGATGGCACCCCATGTGTAATTTCATCCTTACCGTACTCCTAGATTTTATGCTAGGCTTGAGGTAAGTCACTAGATGAATTCCTCACCTGATTTTCAATCCAAAATTCCTAATATTATTAATAACATGGCATGTATTTCCTTTAGTCCCTAAGAGGACTTGTTCATCTTCTTTGAGAGGTGAATCACTTTTTCCTCATGGTTCTTTGTTTCAAATTCTTTGAGCCTCTTATAAAAAATATCTCATTATCTCATATCTCTCCTCATACCATCTTCCCTATCAACCTATGTACCATACCCTATTTCCACCAACTTCTATGATGGTTATTAAATTGGTTACCAAAACTCTCTCCTTACTCATCAACCTAATGTATGGGTGAGGATGACTATACAAAATATGACTTAAACATAAGGGATTTAACATATATAAATTATAATTATCCTTTAAAATACCTATTTATAACCATTAATCCTTATTTTTCACATCTTTACTCTTTACATGATTTTAACCCTCCTAGGCTCCATTTAAATATTTGAATTTTCAAATTCCCTATTTTGGAGGGAAAACACCTAGAGACCATGTAACACATATTTAATACCTAAAATGGATTATAATACATAAAATAGGTCTTAAAATGTCAAATACACTCTTTGACACTCACTTTGACCAACTTTTGACATAGAAATTGATAAAAATTTTAAAATGGTGTTCTTGGCTTGATGCTCTTACATCATCATAATATGTTCTCAATCTAAATAAAAATCCCAACATGATTTCATGAAAAAAACCAACCATGGTAAAATACCTAAATCTAATTTTGAATTATAATATTGTAGAAGGTAAATATCCAAGTAATTGTCATGTGGTGACTATAACTAAAAATTATGAGGCATTTAAATGATCCAAAATCCATGACTAAAATTTCCCATATTAATGTATGAGTGTAGTAGAGGATGAATATGATACCATATATATTACAAACATGATATTTTATCCTACTAACCGTTACAAGCATAGGGATGAGGACCCTACCATGGTCTACCATGTTATGATGGCACCCCATGTGTAATTTCCTCCTTACCCTACTCCTAGATTTTATACTAGGCTTGAGGTAAGTCACTAGATTAATTCCTCACTTGATTTTCAATCCAAAATTCATATTATTTTTAATAGCATGGCATGTATTTCCTATAGTGAGACTACTCAAAGTAGCCACATTAATATTCATGTTAATGACAAAACTAGTGCATATTAATAATATAATTATGATTCTTCCTATATCTAACAAGTTTTATTTCCTCATAAAATTTTGTTATAATACATGAATCAAATTTATACCTTTTAGACCAATATTTACAACTAAATGATACAAATGTAAAATATTATCTTGTAACTACAAAATCACCCACAAAAACATTATTAATGAGTGTCAATTAGAAATTACTACCCAACCCATATTAGATATTATCATGGAAATATAATACCAAGACATCCTATTTGAAATAAGTAAATAAAAAATCTTCAATATATTATAATTAGTTTTAAAATTGCCAACATGGAAACATGTGGTATAACTACTTGAATCAGCTATAATGGATCTACTAATCCTACTTTGTATTAGCAAAATTCTATAAATATTTGAGAATATTCTATTAATCTAAAAAACTTTGTGGCTACAAAACATCTGGCCAAAGCATTTTATGGTGATGCCCTATAATTATCCAACCAAGTCACATATAGATCTATCTATAACTTAGAATACTTAATTAATGCATTGGTTTAGGAATTTTAAATCAATTGTTTTCTTAAAAATAGCTTAGCCCATTTAGTTAATTGGAATAAGGTGGAATATAAAGATTCCCAACCTTTCATCAACCATTTTAAAGCCTTGGATACAAAATTAAAGCATAATATGTTATAGGATAACATTTCCCCCCTATTTTCCAAAATTCATCACCCCAAATTATAGTACATAGTCATGAATCTCTATTAAAAATCGTTTGAACAAGACATTTATCTAACTAACCATAAATATTTCCTCATAATATAATTTGAGCCTTCCCAATATAAGTCAATAACTCATATTCTTATGAAATATAATAATCTAAATTATACCAATGATGGTTTCTTACATACATATGAGCCCAAAAGAACCATTTATGTTTGTCTTCCATGAAGCTCTGATAAAGTGACACTTTATAAACCTATCTATGAAAATATCTTCCAACCTCATCCTTCTTCCTTACATGTTAACCGATGTTAAGTTCATATTCCCCTCTTTATCTAAAAGTAAGAAGCATATTCCGAAATCTCACTTACATATTTTGATACTTCTCACCCTACTTTTCACTAGTGAAATCCTCAAACATTTTTACTAGTATCATACAAAATTAGGTAAATTCCCATGAAACTTAAAAACAAATTTAGAACATTTATTTTATTCCTTCTTTATCCCAACCTTGATAGTAGATATATTATTTGAGAGTGACAATAATCTTGTGAAAAAGTATAAAAAGTCATTAATCAAAATTAAAGTTTGATGCCCTTTTACCAAGATAACATTTACTTTGTTATATACTTAGATAAACATCCTAAAAAAAAAAAAAAAAATCTATTACTAATCATCATAATATCAAGAATTTTGTTTAAACATAATTAATCCTCACTTTCCTATGAATGAACAAAACATATTTATCATGAACAACATAAAGCACATAATCCTTTAAATTGATTTGGATCCTTGTTTGACTCATACTTAGGTTAAATTATAACAACGTGTCCCACTTTTTTCATAAAGAAGTCACATACACTTCCAATCTCCCTTAAAAGTATTTTCAATATTGGTTATTTATACTAATCAAACATATGTGTTTTAGTGTATATACATATGGATGTATTGAATATAGATTTTTCTAAAATATTAAAAAATATTAGTATTTATTTGTACTTTATAATTTACTTTTTTGTCCACATAGTGGGAGAAAATATTATTAATTTACCTACTCCTAGTCCTAAATATAAAAAACTTAAGGATACCTCTCCACCTCATTTTATGCATGTCAAGTATTAACAAAACATATCTTACATTATTTTACATGACCTAGATACATTATACAGTCTAATGTACTCATATTTTTTATGACTGTATAAACTCCATTATAAATATTGATTCAATCTATTATTTCTTAGTTTTATGTTACAATTTTATCAACTGGCTCTATATAATTTTTTTTTCCTAGCTTAAAATCTCTTACATAAAATAACTTGATATTGTGAGTGTTTATACCCACTTATGTCCTTAATACATCAAGAAATATAATGTATTATTTTTAATAATAATACTATTCATGCATAAATTACATTGATAGATTGTAATACTAGTGTTATTGTGCAATAAATTATAATGGACAAGATGATGTAGTCTGCTCACCCTATTCATATTGTATTTATCAAGATAAGATAACATGGTTCCATTCCTAACAAAATTTGGTTTGGACAATCTCCTTAAAATAATTTGTTTCATAATTATACACATTTTCTCTTAGTTGTGCCTATCTCACCTTGAATTTGAGGAATGGGATCCTATTGGAAACATTTTCAAGTTACCTTCTAAAATTATCTTGAGATCATTAGGACTTCTCCACATCATCATAATGGATTTATTCATATTTTATTTTAAATGAAAATTCCTCAACCACTACTTGTGGAGTAAGAAACTACCTTTTTTTGGGTTCAAGGACATTATCTTATAATAGCTTGAATATACATCCATTAAATTTGACAAAAATTTGGATTGTTTTCTCTCACATATGATGCATTTCACTTGTATAATCTGTAAATAATTATTACTTCATGTAGATGACCCTTATATTGTCATTATTGTCCTATTTGGTAACATTAGATTCAATTGTGCCTTTATATATGAAGGGCCTGATACCCATGTCACCTCCCTTTAGTTCAACAAAAACCTTGGATATTATAAATGCAACCTTAAGTATACTAAATAAGGTGCCAAGGCTATGATAAAATAAAAATGTTGAACTTTTGATATTTTTGGCTTCCATTCATAGTTAATCTTGTCATGGTTATAGTTAAGTCCATGATATTTAAATTTTAATTATCATATACCATCTTTCTTGGTTGACCCTAGACTCATTAGATGAGGGAAGTTTCCTCCTCTATGTGATAGTGTGTCATGTTTCCCCATAAGGTTTCTATATAAAATATTAAATGTGATACCTATCATAATACTTTATAATAATTTATAGAGCATGGAATATTTAAAATACCAACTCTTTAATCTTTACCCAACATTCCGTTTCAAGAATACCAACACTTTAAATTTCCTATCAATTCTAAGTAAGGTTATAAAGTCACCCAAAATGTTTTTGTAACATACCCCATATCCTATTATAATCTAATGAGAATGATATTGATGAGATCAACATTTAGATAAAATCATTAAATCTCCTTTATACTGTTATAACTTAGTTTCCCCCTTCCTTGCAAACCCCAATCTCACAATAATTTGATTGACATGTTTCCCACTTCTATGGTAAATCACGAGAACCACACTTCCAACTCTTAGTGACATGGATGTCAAATCTCTTCATATTGATCTTCATATGCCCAACTAAGTTAAAGGTTTTTCCATTGGTGATGCATAATTAGTTGGTTATACTCAAGCTAAGGATGTTTAAAACCTCTATTATATATCCTCTCTTTAACACTCCTAAAAACTATATTCATCTTCTTATAAAATTAAATTTGTTGGTATGATTCGCCATACTTATAATTTACTTGAAAGTATTCCATTTTTAGTTGATGTTTATAGGTAGGATACAGAGCACATTCTAGCTTCTTCACATCCTACCTTAGTTACTCTTGATCCTCTTTGGATCATGATCTTTAATTGTATTTTTACTTTACCATACTAATTTTCTTTAGTTTTTTATCCTTCAAGTAATATTCATCTAGAGATGTTGTTTACACTAATATAGTCCACACCAATATTGTCTTCTAAATAATTAGTTATAATACTAATTATTGGACCTATCTTCAAATGTAATGATAATGATGTATTATATAATGAGGATAATTATACATCCCAATATGATTATCCACATAATTTATATGTGGTTACATACCAACCTACCAAGGAATAAAAGTCATAATATGAGTTTCATAGGGTTATTATTCATGTCTCAGGAGATTATCGAGTATATAAGATATTTTAAACACAATAAAATCCACAAGATTTAATTCCATCCATAGATAGTAATCCATCTTATTTATATATTAATAGGAATATTTTTTTATTTAATGGTAGGAACACATACTCTTTGATATTTTTTCAATCTTTTCAACAATAGCTAGATGTGATTCTTCCTAATGCCATTGTGCTTTCCAATGTTCTAAATTTACCACCTCCAAATATATCAAAATATTACATACTCAAATAAGGTTAATAAAAAATATCATGTAATCCATGAGGTACACATCATACAAATAAATTTCTATCATTACAACATCATTTTAATTACTTTTCAAGGCCTATTTTTTAGTTTTATTAGTAACACTCACATGCTCATTCTCAGATAAAGGGGTAACCTTATCCACATCTAAAACCTTTTTGGTATATTTGAGGAAATCACAAAATTTATGCCACATGTTTCTTACATTTATTATTATTCATAAAATCCCCCATAACCTCATCCTTCATGTCTTCCTACAGTGTCCATAAATCTCATCCAATAGGTAGTAATAACATGAATTTTTCATAGAATAGAGGGTATTATGATAGGCCTACATATTTGTTATAATGAGATTTATTAGATGTTATATATGATTTATGTTGAGATATATCATGACATTTGTGAGAACAAATTTTATTAATATTATATTTTCACATTATCCTATGAGGTGATTTCATGTTTATTATTTCTAGTATTTTTTATGCATGTTATACATATCTTACTCATCTCATAGTTCTTATTATTTTCTAAAAACTTAAAGTTTAATCATTTATGTCTAATTTTATCATTTTACATCTCTTTGTAGTCATAATTTTTTATCTTCTAGAGATTACGTAACAACCTTAGATTTTATTTATATCACATTATTATCATTTTTTCCTTAGTTTTCTCATCATTCCTTAGACCTTATTTAATTTTCCACACTTTTGGAATAACTACTACTTTTACTAGTTTTAGTGATATATTAATTTTAGGTTAGTATGAATTATTTAGTAACATAACTATCACAACATATCCACATACTTATCAAAAAATTATTTTTCCTCCTTATGATTAGTTATAATAATATATGTTATTGTGTATCTTTTATTATGTGGATGGATCTTCTAATATCCCTTTTTATCCCTTCTTTTATTTCACTTCAGACACAAATAGATACATTTTTAGATTTCAAATTTATATATAAGGAAATTTTAGGATATTATAGGCACCATGTTTTTTATGTTATCCCTTCTAGTGCCCAAGTGTAAAATTGCTTATGTTATCTATATATTTCACCCATGTTTTGATTTGTAAATTTTTTTGGATGAAAATAAAAAATGTAAAATAATAACTATCAAAATAAAATCAAAAACAAATTATATATTTAAATTTGGATCACACCCAAAGATTTGATATTTATTTGGCATGTCTCCTATCTTAGTCAAAGCTCAAATTCCATTATTATATTCTTGATAGAGTAGAGGTCCACTGGGTTGTGGTAGGATAGAAGACTAGGGTAGGAGGTTTTATATAACTACATTATATCTTCCCACATTTTAGTACCACCTATCTTTTCACACAAGTATACAATCTTCACAATAGACCAATAACTATTTAAGGGGTGATGAGGAGTAGAGAACATGTTCTGGTAATTTAAGGGGTCAAAGGGTCATTATATAAATAGGGTTTTACCCTTATTTTTTAATATTTAAAATTATAAAATTCATATTTATTTGTGGAAAATGTTTTTAATGGATTTATGAATATTGTTTAAGTTAGAAGAGGAATAGGACTTATATTGGGGTATTCTAATTTATTAAATATTGAATATCAACCACTGTGTTTTTTTACCTCTATTAGATGTTTTTCAACATACATGTGTCATTTTCCTTTCTATCATTTCTATTAATTACCTTTCTAGATCCAACACTATGCATTTTATTTTTTTATTTTTTAAATGGTCTCATGATAAACTTGACATTGTTGATTGATTGGTAAGATCATTTGTATTTTTTATTGTCTTATTAAGACCTTTATGTAGGTTTTTTAAATCTAAATTTAGTATGTGGTAAGACCATGGGAGGCATATGATTATTCGTTATTTGGCTTGTGAATCTTGGTACAAAATAATTTAAGCAAGATAAAGCATCAAAACTTCAACCAACATCTAAAACTCCTCTTGAGTGTGATTTTATGACCCATGTATGACTTATGTGGTAGAAAATCATAGCAAAATTCAAATTAATTCTTATACAACCTAAAAATTATGTATAAGAGTTAAATATTTACTTATTTGGCCTTATAATATATTTATTGAGCCTACTAAAGCTTCAAACAATTTATTTTAGAAGATCCCATCCATATGGAGTGTGATTATATAGCCTATATGGGATGAAAATTGGATAAAAATTGAATTTTGAGATCAAAATTTATTTTTCAAAACTTGATTCTCTTCTCTAGACCTATGGAGGAATGTTTGGAAAGTTTCAAGGCCTATGGTGCCCTCTTCTAATCTATAGTATCACCCCTATTCTCCTCCATACACCATAATTCTAAAAAAAATCATTGAAATCTAATTCTATAATTTTAAAAATATATTAGTCGAATGATATTTTATTAGAACATTAAATTATATGCAAGTATAAAGGGGTCTCATCAATTTCTAATTATCCTTTTTATCTAAAAGTTAAAAAATTAAATAGTTTACACCCAGAGAGAGAGAGAGAGAGAGAGAGAGAGAGTATTTATGTGTGTGTATGTTTATATATTATAAAATAATCTTTAAAAATAAATTAGTGCATGTATTGTTTAAAGTGGTAGTGTAGAGGAGTTGGTGGGTGTTATTTTGCTAGACTCTCAAAAAGTGGAGGCCTTATTTTAAAACCATATTACCACCATGTTATATTTTGTCAAATTACTTTATTCAACTTTTTTTTAAATTAGAAAACTAGTTTTAGTGTTTGTGCCAATTATCACATGTTCAAAACCCTAATTATTGTCAACTTTTTGCAACACTTCACCTTGATCATCTTTTCCTGAGCATAGTTATATGATAAGTCAGTTAATAGGTATTATAAAATCTTATAGGCATTGATATGGTCCATTTTTATTTTAAATCCTCCCCTTAAAAATTTTACACATTTTTTTAATTGTAGTGTTTTCATAGTTGTTTTGTGTATGACACTTGTGACACATAGATAAGGGTTTTTATGCTTCAATTTATTCCCATTTTTTATTATATATTTGAATAAATTATTAATTTTTATACTTAAAAATTAATTTAATTTAAAATATAGTATAAATTTATATTTAAAAAGGGTTCAAATTTAAGTTTTGTCTAGTGTCATAATATCAATTTTAAAGGGAAGCAATGACTTCTCTTAATTATGTACTAGATAAATAATAAATCCTTAATGTATATAAATATAGTATATAGAAAATTAATAATAGATTATAATTTATATACAAAAATCTATGGAATATTGTTTTTGAGATTGAAAAATCCTTGTCAAAATGGCATGCAATAATTAAGCTTTCAAATTCATTTCAATAGAAATTACAAGAATCCATGTTGATTATATTGAGGAGTGTTAAGGATTAATTCCTACTCTATATTGGTAATCATGAGTCTCATAGAGATATTTAGAAACTCCTTGAGTATATGCATGAGGACACTCATATCTCCAAGATTATGAAATATCCCCAATTTTGTTTTGAAGTTGTATATCAGAGTATGCATTAGATGCATAAGAGACCTAAACCTCACTTGTTGAATCAACCAACACATAATTAGCAAACTCATGTCACATAGATGGAAATTTTATACTTAGTATTCTATGCTATCATTGGGTAAAACAATCCCATGACATGGGAAATAATAAAGCATTAACTTAGATGATCAGACAATTATCCAACATGTGAAACATTCATTGTGATCCATCTATTAATTTAATACATATAAATTAATCAAGGTATCCTAATTACATAACAAGATATCATTTATATAAAGAGATTGCAATAAAATTTTATGCATCCTTATCACCATCTAAAAGGATGGATGAATGTACAACCATGTCTTATTCATCATCTAATAGGTAATGATATAGTAACAGTCAAACCTTAAATCATTATAAACAATTATGTATTAGAAAATAACCAATATGATACCATAACTAAAGGGAGATCAATACATCTAAAGTAAATAGCATGTAAACATATAAATACCATAACATTGATTAATTTACTCAAGCATAATTCAATTCCAAAATGAACTAGTTGGTAAAACATATAAGCATCCACTTACCTCAAGAGATAAACACACATTCTAATCTCATACCAATATTAATATTAGCCTTATTTAATGAGTAAATTCTAGATAAAATAAAAATATAATAACCATAACTAGCCCATAAAAGTGATACTTAACATACAATTTTCTTTGGCCAACTTAACTTTCATTCTCACACAAGCATTTCTAGCCAACAATAGAATATCAATATTTATACACATCTCAATAGAGTAATACCAAACCTATACAATTTCAACCACTATTCAAGTGCATAAACATTTAATCAAGAGAGAGGTATCACCTAACATTTCCATCTCCTATTACAAGTAATTCAAGGTTAGTTTATTTTTTCCCAAGTTAAAAATTATTTTGAGCTATTAAATAAATTATTATCATAATACGAAGCCCTCTAATATGTAAAAATAATAGATCTTCATTCCTATGTATAGTTATGGCAACCATATAAAAAATAGTTCCATATCCTATGCTATACTAAGAGTAATTACCATGTGTTTAAAAGAACTATAATCATATATATTTATGTGTTAAAGGGATTGATTAAATAGATCCTCAACAACTATCATACTAGCTAAGACTTCAACTTGCTAATGATCCAAAAAAACATACGCAAGTATGCCTAAAACATCAAAATATGTAATCTAATGAAATACATCAATGATAATCATTACTAAAATTTAATTTATTAACAAAGTATGTAGGTTAATATATCATGTAGGTATGTGTATATTCCTAAGTAAGTTAATCATAATAATCATCAAATAATTTTGTCCATCTAAAGTAGATTATATGACTAAATAAGGAAACAAACACTGCAAAGATAAAGACAAAGGTTATTCTAAGTTAGTAGAAATAATGAATTTTATATCCATTTAATAAGAACATATGATAAACTCAAATATTAATTATGTGTTCATTATGCCAACAAAATAATTTATTAATAGGAAGATAACTAATTTAACATTCAATGACTTAACATATGAAATGAATTATTTTTAGCAAAGTAACAATTTTAGCTTCTTATGATTTGAGTTTGCACTCCTTTATTTCAAAATTTAACTAATAAATAGTTTATCATATCACATAACACTAACATAAAAATGCAATATCAAGTTTAGATAACATATTAGCCATGTTTATGAATTATTGAACATTAAATTCTAACAATTAAGTAAGAATGAATATATAAAATAATTAGCTCACCACCACTTACCTCACATGTCATAAGATTATCTAGTCATGAAAAAAAATGCTCCCAAATAACCCTATGATCCCAGCCATCAGTGCCCCTTACAAGCCCAACCATGAACTAGATGGTGGTTTCGACAAATATGGTCAAGGAGGGAAATCTGACCAAGCTAGATACTAAACCCTAGGAAATCAAAACATAATGACATAACATCAACACAAAGCACAATAACAATCAAGGTTACACTCCACATAATTAAAATCAAAATACATAACATATAACTCAAATATTATATACCACCCAATCAAGATCTAACAATAAAATCAACCATGCATGATAAATAGGCAACACAGCCATACAATAATCCCAAGGCAATAATGAAGGACTCTATTGATGATGAAAATTATACCTTGAAATAATCAATCCTTTCACCTATCATCAAGGTCAAGTTGAAATCTTACCAATTTAAGAGTATGGTTCTAAAGATTCAATTACATTCCTAAAGACATGGATGCTTTTTAAATATTTTGAGGAATAATAAATAAGTTATCAAATGTAATATATTCCATTATAATTTCAATAATATTCATTATTAAATAGTGAATCAGTCTAGATATGAATCTATAATATATCCTACCTGATAGAGAAGACCTATGAATTAGACAATCTCTTGAAGGAAAGAAATTTGATTCAATAAAATAATATATTTCAAGTAATATCTCATTTTTGTTGTGATATCCTCTAAATAACCTCAATATAATAAACCCAAAAATAAGTAAGGCATATTTTAGATAATCTAGATAAATATATCCTCAATCAATTCAATATTCATGTAGAAATTAATTCAAAATGACACACCAAACAACATTTAACATATAACTAAAGAAGTAAATAAAAGACAAACAGAAAACAACTAAGTTGAGAAAAGAAATCCAACCAATAAACCATTAAGTTTAAATAATAAAGCATACTAAAAAAGAAAAGACTAAGGGTTAAAACAACTAATCTTATAATTAAATAATCTAAATCTAATTAAGTAAAATATTTAATCTAAACTATAACTAAATTTAAAAAATAATCTAATGAAAACTAACAACTAAAACTTAAACTATATATCAACTATAAAAAGACTAAATAAAGAAAAAAATCTTTTTAATTAATCACTTAATAAAATATAAAACACTATAAATCTAAAATAGATTAAATGATAAAAGACATTAAAAGGAGAATTAGAAAGGGAAACTATATTAACTAAAGATTAATATAAATGAAAGAAACTATACTAAAATGAAAATTGATATAAAGTACAATAGAATTTATGAGTTTCAAAGGAGAGTCATCTTAGTAAATAAGATATATTTTATTGATAAACCAACATATTTATTTACAAATACTTGAGAGATAATTTTTACAATCAAAATAGATCAATGAAATATCAAAAAAGTAAAATTTTCATCATTATTTAAGTTGAATACTTGGATTCTACAAATAGGAATGCAATAGTAAACATAAAAAAATATTAGACTTGACAAACCTTAGATAATTTGTTATAAATTATAATATAAAAATTGGATATGCTTGTGTTGCCTAAGTAATTACTCAACCGTCAAAAATATTATCATTTCGTCTATATGTAAAATTCATGTTATCTCATAGAAGTTGCATAGAAAAGAGATAGATAATTGATTAAATTCAAAAGATATATGTCTCTAATACCTATGTTGTTCCTCCTCTTCAAATCAATCCTTTATCTCCTTTTATGCTTCAAACCTAGTTAAAAAATAAGTTATAACTAACCCTAGTTAGTTATTAGTTTATCTTAACTAATTGAATTTTAGAAGTTAATTAATTATACATAATTATTGGTTAAGGGTATTCTAATTAAAACTTAAAAAGTCTTAATAGATCAATTATTTGATTATAGACTAGGTATTATCTAACGGGTAGGGATCCTCATCAATTAATATTAAAGTAGATTACATATATTAATTATTAAATAGATAAATAAAAAAATTATATTAAACCATAATGTATATTCTATAATTAACTTATATATATATATATATATATATATATATATATATATATATATATATATATATATATATATATATATATGTATATCATAAAATTAAAAGTATGCTACACTTTTCAAAATACTAATCACAAATGTCAAAATTTGAAAATAAAAATATCAAGTCCGACAGTATAGAATTCTGCTATCTAGAAGTTGAACTAAAAATAAAAAATTCATCCTAATGACATCCAAAAATCATCAAAATATGACATAACTTCAATCAATGGTTTTATTTTTTCATTAACACTTTCATTATACTTCATTTTAGTTGTTAGAAATTACACCAAATTCATTACAGAATCACTTGTATTGTCATCAATTTCCAACTTGATCTTCTTGAGCACTCTGAGCTCAATTGGTGAATCTATATCATTTTGAATGGCTGATATTTTATCTGATGTGGAAGGATGAATCTCAATCATAATTTTTATACCTCTTGAAATAGGTTTCTCCAAACATAGTTTCTTACATCCCAAAATAGGCTCCTTTTGAGAAGATGAAGGCTCATTAGAAAATGAAAGAATAGAAAGATTTTTAAAAACATTGGAATGGCTTGTCTCAATCTCAAGATGGGTGGTTCCTGGATAGGATATGGTTCAAAAATAGGCTCAATTATTTTAATATGGGTGATTAGATTGGTAAATGATGTGGATTAATTTGCAAATGATGCAAGGAATTATTATGTGAAGGGGTCCTACCACCAAACCTACATCCATAAAATCCTACATTTTCCTTATTGGTGATTGTATTGAAAGGTAAATTATTCAGGACATTCCAAAATTTAGGGTCTACTACATCAAAATGAATGGACATCCTACCACCTTTATGAAATCTAGTGATATATCTCCTAGCTTGAAAACCACCACTTAGAAAATTCTTGTTTGGGTTTTGGTTGTTAAAATTACTAAATTTTGACACCATACTCTATTATCATTACTCCTATTCTAGCCAATTTGATTTCATCTAAACGTATTAACAATCTAAATTATTTATTATAAATATTAAAAATAAACATATATTCATTTAAAATCAAATAGAAGTGTGATCTAAACACACAACCACATCTCAACAAAAACTCTGAACTAAATTATACCAATATCACTATAATATCCTAGTGATTTCAT
>JARHVA010006778.1:757500-777500 GCA_037957365.1 Torreya grandis | reverse complement strand
TTATTAGAAATATTTTTTAAGATTTTTTTTTTTGAATTTTTGCTTATATTTTTCTAATTTCTATAATGCTATTACTTTGAATTCGCCAAGAGCTATTAAATCATGTAATCTATGTTCAATCAAAGTTATGTCTTCAGAACCATATTATAAAGTAGTTATAGTTGAAGAAATATAAAGTTTTTATTGGTAAAGTGGCTTTGAATCTGTAAGCTAACATAAAATTTGAATACCAAGTTACTACCTTAACAATAGTCATATCAGCCCATAAAACTTCAAATAAATTAAGATGCCAATTCTTTTCATTATCACAAACTAATTTCTTCATGATTAAAATCAGATTTTTATTTGTAGATTCATCTTGACCATTACCCTAAGGGTAATATTTAGATGAATGACTGGATATAATTCAATATTTCCCCAAAATTCTAATAATTTATTTGAAAAAAATACAGGTCTATTATCATAAATAATTTCATACAGAACTCCAAATCTAAAAAAAACTGTTTTTCTAAAAATAAGATTGCTTCATATGTTACACAACTCTTAAGTGCTTTGGCCTCAAGCTACTTAGTGAAATAATCCATTACTATTAACATATACTTATGATCAGTAGATCAAGGTAGTTGTATATCTAAAATAAAATTAATGCCCCATTTTATTAATAGTTTTTATAGAATGATAAGTGTTGACGCTGGAAAGTGCACCCAGCGGCAGGAACACGGATTCCTGCCCTCTCCCCGCAACATGGAAACCCCTCTCTCGCCTGTGGGACGGCGAAGCAGGAGAGGAGAGTCTCTAGATATGGGCTAGTTCCCTCTGATGTATCTTGTTTGTTTCAGGTAATGCAAAATGTAGATATATAGGTATACACTTGGGGGGGGGGGGTGAAAAGAGAAAGAGAAAAGCTTGAAAACAAACAGCCTACTCTAAAGGAGGTGATACACCAAAAACATAAGTGACCTTCCAGATCCACTCTCAGAATCAGGGGAAATGCAAGTATACTCTACACATCTGGTAGAGGGATCAGGCTGCTAAGACAAAGGGGGAGGCTAAAATGGAAAATACGTCACAGAGGTTTACCAAGGTGCTGTGGAATGCACATTTGCAAGTAACTTACTCTGTTCTGTCCTTCTCAAGTATTGCTCTTCTCCTTTCAGCTGTAGAACCGGTCCCTGCAGATAGCTGGTCTGTTGGTATTACCTGTGAAAGCATGAAAGATAATGACTAAACACAGATGATACTCAGGGCATACACAGCAAATCAATCCAAGATGGAGGTAAAAACTGTATTTTTATTGATTCAGGTGGGAAATTTGCAGAGCAGTGCTCTTTACAAAACTCAGGAAGATCCTTCGAAAATGACTAAGTCCTTGTATTTATAGCAGAAGAGCCAAGAGAAGTCTCATTGAAAAGTGTGAAAAACACTATTGATGACATCACAAGTCTGCCAAGACCATGCTGGTTGCCTCATTTTGCGTGCTGGTCTTCTCCTTTGGCGGCTGGGCGGGTTTTTTCTTGTGCACTGCAGAGGAATTTTGCCGCCCTTATAGTGGGCGGCGATTTTGCCACCCTTTGCATGAACTTCATGTAGGAATACCTGCCGACGTCAGCTGATAAGCTGCCGACGGCGGCAATCTTGCCGACGTCGGTTGAAGTAATCTGCCGACGTCGGTAGAGTTATACTTTGCGCGGCAATTTCCCTTTCCCCGCCATGGGGCGGGCTTTTCTGGTTTTTGTGCCTGCCCTTGTGCTGCCGACGTCGGCGGTTCTGCCGACGTCGGTCTCTATAAGGTGCCGACGACGGCAGTATTGCCGACGTCGGCCGATGTCTTTGCTTTTCTTTGTGTTGTGGGCGGTGAATTTGCCGCCCTCTGCATTTTCTCTGTAGACGGGCTCATTTTACCCGCCCTTGTAGTGGGCGGTGAATCTGCCGCCCTCTGCATTTTTTCTGCCTCTTTTTTGACTAAGTGTCGAAACTTCATTTTTTCCCCCTTTCTTCTCTTGCGGACGTCTGAAGACTCTGTCCTTCGCTGCCTATTCTCTGCAACGGCGCTGTCAAGACCTGAAAGTGGACCTTGCAACCTGAAATGACTGGGCCTGCGAAGCAGGTGTAGGAGGTGACCGAGATTTTGCCTGAGGGGCAAAATTGGGTCAACAAATTGGCGACTCACGGGGGAAGCGTGCCTGTTATGCTTAGAACCCAGTTGCCTTACATATCCATTGGGTGCGGAGTCGGATGGTGACTTTGAAGTGAGTTCACAACTTTGAAGATTCCAAAATCAAAAATACAGAATTTACCCCCACTGCCAAGGGAAACACACAAGACTAGAAACAACTAACTGTGCAAACTGCACTTAGGGAAAATAGGGAAGAAAACAAGGGAAACTATGTACGGCGGAACCAAAAATTCAGTGACAATGCTTCAGGTGTATCCCATTGACTGGGATACGCAATTCTTCACCGTCCAACCTGGAGAGCTGGAACGCATTATGCTGCTTGCACTGAGTAATTATGTAAGGACCACTCCAGAGGGCATCAAATTTTGCATGTTTTCTAGGCTTAGCTCTATCTTCGTCCCATTTTAAGACAATGTCTCCTTCGACGAAACTCTTTGACGAAGACTTCTTGTTGAAATGCTTTTTCACCTGATCCTGGCAACTGATCATAGAGACCATGGCCTGGTTCCTTACCTCCTGGAGCTCCATTAGTTCACATAATCTGACCTCCATGCTACTTCCTTCTTCTAGCTGCAGCTGATGTGTGAGGTCCAGTGCTGGCAATTCGAGTGAGATAGGAAGCCTTGCTTCCCTTCCATACACAAGCATATATGGAGAATTTCCGATTGATCTTTTCAGAGTGATTTGATCGGCCCATAGAGCTGTTTTCAACTTGGCATGCCAAGTTTTCTGATTTTCTTCCATGGTCCTCTTTATAATCTTGATCAAATTTTTGTTAGTAGACTCAGCCAGTCCATTCCCCTGCGGGTAGTAATTTGACGAAGTGCTGAGGTATATACCATACCTTAGTGCCCATTCACTAGTTTTGGTTCCCAGAAAAGCCAAGGCATTATCTGAGATTATAGTGGCTGGGACCCCAAAACGTGTCACTAAGTCCTCATAGAAATCCAAGACTGCGCTCTCATTTGCTTCCTTCAAAGCAATGGCTTCCACCCACCTGGTGAAATAATCCGTAGCAGTCAGGACCCACTTGTGTCCGGCGCTAGAGGGAGGGTTGATCATCCCTATGAAATCCAGGCCCCACTGCATGAATGGTTGCTCAACTTGAATGGGCTGTAGGGGCATGGCAGCTAATCGCTACTTTCCATCAAAGAGTGCACACTTCTGACACTTCCTTACCCAGGCATGGGTATCCTTGAAGAGAGTGGGCCAGAAATAGCCAGCTCTCATTATTTTTGCTGCGTGGTCTTAGGGGTGAAATGGCCACCTGCTGGCCCATTGTGAAACTCAGCCAATACCTTGTCAGCCTGACTGGAGTCAATGCATTTTAAGAGAACCCCAGAGAGATCCTTCCTAAATAATACTCCGTCAATCAAAACATAGGGAAGGGACTGAAGTTTAAAATACCTTCTTCCGGCCCTATCGAGACCCTGTGGACATTCGCTCGTAAGAAGGAAACGCCTCATGTCTAGTGTCCAATCTCTTACGACAGCTGGTTCTTCTGCAGTGGCTGCGTCATGGATCAGCAAGCTGTCTTCACCCCTTTGTCTCAAATCTACAGCTAGCTGTTCACACAGGCCCCTTCCTTTAACTAACTTGGTGATTTTGATGTCTATGTCGTACTCCATTACCTTGGTGATCCATCCCGCTCTTTTCTCGTTTAAGTCTCGATTGGTCAAGAAATCCTTGACGCCAAGATGTGGAACCATGAGATGGATCCTGTTGTTCGACAACATATATCTGAATTTCTTCAGGCTGTGCACTACTGCCAAGACTTGCTTCTCTACATAGGTGTACCTAGTTTCGAAGTCCTCTAACCCTTGGCTGAAAAAAGCGAGTGGTTGCTCGAGGTCATCACTATTTGCTTGGGTAAGCATGGCAGATATCACTTCTCCGTTACTGAAGGTATAGAGATTGAGGTCTTTGTTGAAGTCAGGGCTGATCAGAGCGGGAGCCTGGGTCAAAGCCTATTTGATAGCTTCAAAGCTATCCTTTCTTGGCGTTGTCCATTTGAATTCTTCACCCTTCTTTAGCAAGGAGGTTAGGGGTTTAACTATTTCAGCAAAGTTTGAAATGAACCTCCGAATGAAATTTATTCGGCCGAAGAAACTCTGCAGGGCTTTCTTGTGTTTCGGTAGGGACATCTCCAGAATGGAGCGGACTCTCTCTGGGTCAATAGACAAACCTTCCTTGGACACAATGTGGCCAAGAAGTTTCCCCTCATGAACCACGAATACACATTTCTTTGGATTTAGGGAGATGCCAAATTCCCTGCACCTCTCAAAAATCTCCCTGAGGTGCTTCATATGTTGTCCTGCCTCTTTGGAGAAAACTGTTATATCATCGAGGTACACCAGCACGTTTCTATTTATCAAACCACTGAAAGCCATGTCCATGGCTCGCTGAAAAGTAGCACCAGCATTGGATAGCCCAAAAGGCATCTTCTGGTAGGCGAACGTTCCCCATTTAGTGGTGAAGGATGTTTTGTATTGGTCACAGTCACGCACCAGAATCTGATTATATCCCGAATAGCCATCTAGGAGGGAGAAGCGTTCGGAACCAATTACCTTTTGAAGGATCTGCTCCATGTTTGGAAGTGGATAATGATATTTTAAAGAGACTTTATTAAGGTCTCTAAAGTCGACACACAGCCTGATCTCCCCATTTTTCTTTCTAACTGGAACCAAATTAGCCAACCATGAGGAATGTTTGATCGGAAATATAATGCCAGACTCAATCAACTTGGCCAATTCTTTCCGCATAAGGAGCTCGACCATCGGGTTAACAGGTCTCTGCTTTTGTGTGACAGGTTTTGCACCTTCATCTAATTCAATGGTGTGTTGGGCGAGCCTTGGATCGAAGCCTTTCAAGTCGCTATAGTTCCAGGCAAAAATATCAGCGAACTCCTGGCACAGTAGGATGAAAGCTTGTCTTTCTTGAAACGTGCAGACCTTGCCAAGCGCCAGCAACTTATCCTTGAAGATTTCTACTTTTTCATAATTCTCCTCTTTGGTAGTGATGCATGCTTTGTCATTTCTTAGTTGGTCCTCTCCGTTGAAAATAATTTCAAGTGTGATCAGACCCTTAGGGAGTTTATTGTTCTTCAATTGAACAATTTGATTTCCATATTACTGCTGCAATTTTGCCTGATTGTGGACCACAAATTCAGCTTCCTTCTTTAGGAAAAGGGCTATTTGTTGGTCGCTTTCGAAGACCTTCCAATTTGTAACATTGTCTGGAATTGAAGGCCGGACCACCACTTTTAAATGGCGCGAACTACAACCCCTGCTTATCTCTTTTGAAACATCAAATTGGGCACCAACAGCTGCCAATCTGTCAGCCTGCTTATTCTGTTCCCTGGGGATAGAGGTAATGTTAAGAGCAAGGAAATCCTCCATCAAGTCCCAAACTCTGTGCTTGTAAGATTTCAGTAAAGAGTTCTTGGTCAGGTTCAGGCCTCTGATTTGGTTCACTATTAGTTCACTGTCCCCCAGGATTTGCAATTTTTTGATCCCTCTCTTTCTTGCCCACTCAAGTCCGTGAATCAAAGACTCATATTCTGCAACGTTACATGTGCAAGAGAAATGGAAATGAAAAGCTGAAAAGTACCTTTCTTTGGAAGGGGAGACTAACATTACCCCACCACCAGCGCCCAGTTTGCTTCTGGAACCGTCGAAATATAGCTGCCACAGGCCAAGATCTTCTTTGTTTTCCTTCATTATATTGGGCATGACGGCACTCTCTTCATGCAAGCAATAGACGCCAAGGTCTGCCTCCTCAATAAACTTATAAGGATCGTGTTCAAAGTTATCGCTTCCCCACTCATCCAAGAGTAGATCTGCGACTCCTTCAAGAGCAGAAGATGAGGACTTGTCTATTTGAGAGTCTTCTGAATCAATGATAGTATAACTGACATTCACTGCCTTGGGTGAATAGGACTCTAGGTGGTCCTTATAGAGTGGCTCGGATTCAATTTTCACTTTGGTCCCATACTTGGTTCTGAAAACCAGGTATGACCAATTTGCAGCTAGATAACCACCTATCTTGGACGTAAAGTCCCTAGACAAACAGATTGCAAAATATGGAGGAACGTCTGCTACCACTATATCTTGAGGGATTGAGAATGTCGGGCAGGCATGCAATGTTAAACTCAATCCTTTCAGGACTCCGACTGTCTTTGCGGGTGTCCCATCTAGTTGTAAGACTCCTTTGTTCATTGCTTCGTACTTTAATCCCATCTTATCAGCAATACATTTAGGCATTACTGAAGTGCTGGCCCCGCTATCAATTATGCAATTATGTACTAAGAAATCTCCAATGATCAAAGATACATAAAAAGGGGGAGTCTTTTCTTCTTTCCTTACCTGACCTGGAGCAGAAGGCTGCCCATTCATCATTAGGACATTATTAGTGTCTGTTGGGATGCCCTGGCGGTCTAGCTCATGCAATTCTTTCTTCAATACCTCCTTTTGTCCCGGAAGAGACAATGAATCCCATAGAGAAATGCTCACATGCAATTTCTTCATTTGATCAACTATATTAACTTGGGGACTGACTCCTTTCGCATTTTCCTTTGGGCTGATCCCGGTTGGAGCTTTAGACTGAGGAGCTGGGGGTACAGATGGTTCACCAGAAATTGGGGCCTTTTGAAAAGGGTGTGGTGGAGGATTCGCTGCTGCCCGAGAGGAAGCCTGCACTTCTCCAACTGCTCTTCTTTTAAATCTCATATTGGCCGCAACGCAATCAGCATGATTGCCTGCAGCGCCTCCATGATTAATTGCACAGAGCTCGCCCTCTTCGTGATTTATCAGGGTAGAATCTGGCTGAGTCTGATTGTTGCTTGTGCTGGTTTGAGCTGGGAACTCAAAAAATTGAGAAAAATCAGCACCTTGATTTTCCGAATTCTGGAAAAAATTTATCATGTCATTCGGGTGGACAGCTTGCTCTTGACCTTGTCTCATGTTTGAACAACCTGGCTGCTCCTGCACTAGATTGTTCTGTGTAGGTACCATGGCTTTAGATGACGAAGGAGGGCCTGGGTTATAATTTTGATAAGGCCTAGTTGTAGTGAGCTGCCCCTGACCTTGGTTATAATTTTGATAGGGGGGTCTAGGGGCATGGCCATAATTTTGATAACTCTGGTTTGGCTTGTGGCTTTGAGCTTGCTGCCTTTTAAGGGCAACAAGTTCATTTGACATGCTCTGCAACAGGCCCTTAACTTCACTTAATTCATTGGATGGAACAACAGTTGGCTTTTCAATGACAGGTAGGGGGGCAATTGTAGGAGAGACTGCTTGAATTGGGGGCAGCGGTTCTGGGAAAAGTGGCATGTGAGGTCTAGGGGCGATTTTTCTAGCTTGAATCAAGCAATTTTCGGCCGCAATAGCTATGTCATACGCAGCGGGCAGTATGTGTCCCCCCATAGATTGAATCATCATAGCAATGTCACTATTCAATGCTTTTAGATAGTATAAGAAAGCGTAGCTGGGGGTCGGCCTTACCAGGATGGGAATTCTATCCCAAGTCTTTTGAAACCGCGTATTGAAGTCCTGCATATATTCATGCGGAGCTCTTTTTATAGTTGTCAGCTGCTCAGCAAGAGAGAGGCCATCACTTTTTTCCCCAAAACGATCAGTTAAACGAGTGCCCAATTCGTTCCAAGAATGTATGGAATCCACAGGCAAGGTGCCGTACCAGTCGAGAGCTTTCCCTTTCAGAGACAAGGCTAACAGTCTGATGGCAATATTTTCTTCTGTTATATTATGAATATTGCAAAGGTTGGCAATATTTTTTATATGCTCAACCACTGTAATAGGTCCCACTCCATCAAAAAAGGGCACATTTTTTAGAGCTGTTCCAGGGATCGGATCATAGCGTGGGAGGTTTAAAGGGCTTTCACCACGAAAAGCTGCAAAAGGCAAGGCCATGGCTGGAACAGGTTGTATTTGTGGCCGAGCTGGGTTGGTGTTCCTAGCAATAGGTCTAGGAGGATTTATCAGTGGATAAGGGTGAGTTCTTCCAAACCTGAGTCTTTTAGCGGAGTTTAAAGGTAGTTCAACGAACTCAAAGGGGACCCTTCTTGAAGCTGACCTGGTGGTAACTTTTGGCATAGAAGTTAAGTAACTGGTCTTTTTTAAAAAAAAAGAACTGAGCTCTTACCAGCGGAGTCGCCAGATGTTGGAAATCTTTGAAAATCACTGTAGTAGGACCAACATCAATCCTAAAATACTACTGTGTTAGATACTTGATAAAATTGCAGTCCCATCGGGCGTGCCAGAACTGTTGACGCTGGAAAGTGCACCCAGTGGCAGGAACACGGATTCCTACCCTCTCCCCGCAACATGGAAACCCCTCTCTCGCCTGTGGGACGGCGAAGCAGGAGAGGAGAGTCTCTAGATATGGGCTAGTTCCCTCTGATGTATCTTGTTTGTTTCAGGTAATGCAAAATGTAGATATATAGGTATACACTTGGGGGGGGTGAAAAGAGAAAGAGAAAAGCTTGAAAACAAACAGCCTACTCTAAAGGAGGTGATACACCAAAAACATAAGTGACCTTCCAGATCCACTCTCAGAATCAGGGTAAATGCAAGTATACTCTACACATCTGGTAGAGGGATCAGGCTGCTAAGACAAAGGGGGAGGCTAAAATGGAAAATACGTCACAGAGGTTTACCAAGGTGCTGTGGAATGCACACTTGCAAGTAACTTACTCTATTCTGTCCTTCTCAAGTATTGCTCTTCTCCTTTCAGCTGTAGAACCGGTCCCTGCAGATAGCTGGTCTGTTGGTATTACCTGTGAAAGCATGAAAGATAATGACTAAACACAGATGATACTCAGGGCATACACAGCAAATCAATCCAAGATGGAGGTAAAAACTATATTTTTATTGATTCAGGTGGGAAATTTGCAGAGCAGTGCTCTTTACAAAACTCAGGAAGATCCTTCGAAAATGACTAAGTCCTTGTATTTATAGCAGAAGAGCCAAGAGAAGTCTCATTGAAAAGTGTGAAAAACACTATTGATGACGTCACAAGTCTGCCAAGACCATGCTGGTTGCCTCTTTTTGTGTGCTGGTCTTCTCCTTTGGCGGCTGGGCGGGTTTTTTCTTGTGCACTGCAGGGGAATTTTGCCGCCCTTATAGTGGGCGGCGATTTTGCCGCCCTTTGCATGAACTTCATGTAGGAATACCTACCGACGTCGGCCGATAAGCTGCCGACGGCGGCAATCTTGCCGACGTCGGTTAAAGTAATCTGCCGACGTCGATAGAGTTATACTTTGCATGGCAATTTCCCTTTCCCTGCCATGGGGCGGGGTTTTCCATTTCACCGCCATGGGGCGGGCTTTTCTGGTTTTTGTGCCTGCCCTTGTGCTGCCGACGTCGGCGGTTCTGCCGACGTCGGTCTCTGTAAGGTGCCGACGACGGCAGTATTGCCGACGTCGGCCGATGTCTTTGCTTTTCTTTGTGTTGTGGGCGGTGAATTCACCACCCTCTGCATTTTCTCTGTAGACGGGCTCATTTTATCCGCCCTTGTAGTGGGCGGCGAATCTGCCGCCCTCTGCATTTTTTCTGCCTCTTTTTTGACTAAGTGTCAAAACTTCGTTTTTTCCCCCTTTCTTCTCTTGCGGACGTCTGAAGACTCTGTCCTTCGCTGCCTATTCTCTGCAACGGCGCTGTCAAGACCTGAAAGTGGACCTTGCAACCTGAAATGACTGGGCCTGCGAAGCAGGTGTAGGAGGTGACCGAGATTTTGCCTGAGGGGCAAAATTGGGTCAACAATAAGATTTAAAGGCTTTACAAGAAATTTATCTCTTCTAAAAAATAATCGACATGGCATACAAGAATGAACTAACTTATAAGCATCATAAAATAAAGTAGGCAAATAATAACTTGATCTTAAAATATTGTAATTAGTTGTTTTTTTACCATAATGTCTACCATAATTTCCCTCATGATATCCCCTATGAACCTTTTATGTTTGATCATGTGTAAGACATCTCAACAAAACTCCCTCTCTATTTTGATAAAATAAAAAAAATTCTAAAAAATAAAAATATAAAGATTTTAATATTGAGAGATGCCTTTGATTTTTATCAAAATTATTAGGACAAGATTGATTTTGAAAATAATATACTAAGTCATGGTACCAATCATATTTAGCTAATATACTATCTCATTCATTCATTTCAATACCAAACATAAAGATTTTAGAAAAATCAGCAATTTTCATGGTCTTTAAATGGGACTTTGCATTTAACTTATCATCAAATGATAAAACTAAAACACTAATATCTGAAGAAGCATTTTTAGCTAAATGTTTGATCAATTCATTACCTTTGATCATTTTGGAAGTTTTAAATTCAAGATCAAACTCTTGACTACATAAAATCCACTTAGCAAGCCTTCCTTGAATGGTTAGTTATTTTAAAAGATAAGATAAAATATGCACGTTGATCACACAAAAAATTATTTTCCATCAACAAATAATGAAATTCAATCAAGGAGGAAACTAATATGAAAATGAATTTCTCAATAAGGGTTTACCTAGTTTCAGCATCTTTTAAAACTTTACCCATGTAATAGATTGGTTTTTCTTCATTATTTTCAAATTCTTGAGTTATTACAGTTCTAATGGATTTTTTAGTAACATTAACATAAATAATGAATGCTTTACCTAAATCAAGTTTAGTTAGAACTGAAGTACTTGCAATGGAATATTTAATATAGTTAAAATCTAAATCAACACCTTCATCCCATGTATATATTTTATCTTTCTTAAGTAATAATTGTGAAGGATTAGAATTATCAACAAAATCTAATATAAATTTCCTAAAAAAGTAAATTTTACCAAATAAGAGCCTTAAACTAGATTGATCTTTGGGAGGAGGTAATTCTTTAATTGCTTTAACACATTCAAGATCTATAGAAATACCATCTTTTGAGATAATATTTTCTAATAAATTACCATCAATAACATTAAAAACTAATTTTTTTAGATTCAAAGAAATACCATACTTTATACAATTTATGAAAACTTCACGAAGATGATCTATTTTTTTTTTCTTTTTTAAGAATAAACGATGAGATCATCTAAATAAACCTAACTAACAATTCCAATCAAATTATTATAAAAAACATGCATAAATATTTAAAATGTATCTCTTGCACTAATTAATCAAAAATACATTATATTATAATAAAAATTTCCTCTACGAGTAGTAAAAGTAGTCTTATGCCTATCTTTCAAATTTATGAAAATCTGATTATAACCAGAAAATCTATCTAATAATGACATCATTTATAATCCTATAGCTTATTATAAAATATTATCTATAATTGGTAGAGGAAAATTATCCTTAATACTAGCTTTATTCAAATCTCTAAAATCAACACATAATCTAATGTCACCTTTTTTTATTTCTAACCAATACTAAATTAACTACCCATTTAGAATATGTTATAGGAAAAATGACACCAACATCAATCATCTTATCTAGCTCTTTGTTAATTTTGTCTTCTAACAAAAGGATACTTATTCATATTTTTTATCTTACAGGATTGATATCACATTTTATAGGTATATCATGTTTAATAATATTACTATCATAAACTTTAAGGTTTTTATATGTCCAGGTAAACACATCAATGAATTTTTAAAATAACTTAATGAATTTAATCTTTTCACTTACAATAACTTGAGTTCCTAAACAAACATATTTTAGATCCTTTTCAATACATAAATTGATAAGAATAGTTTCACCAATGATTTTCCTTGAAGGCTCTTCTCTTCTAGAAATTTTGGGCTGATCATTTGGTGAAAAAATAGATTCTAAACTCACTAAACCAACAAGTAATTTATTAGTACTCAAGTACAAATAATCTCCACAATTTAAAACATAATCATCATGATAAAAAAAACACCCTTATTAAAAGAATCTATGTGATCATTGTAAGTAAAAATAGGCCAACTATCATTCAAATGAGGAATTTTAGGATGAAAGTTTTCAACATAAGAAAAATTTGTGGTTGGTTCAATCTTATTTAGAGTTGGGTTCGAGGCGAAAACATCAATCTCATCAGCTCTATTATTATATTCTCTAAGAATTGAGTGATGTTAAAATCTTAAATTTTTTTAAGTAATGACCAAACTTATTGTGTGTAATGATGTAGATGATTTTGATTAGTTTTATATATTTTATGAAATTTTCTAACAATCAATTCAGAATCTCTAAGGACTTCTAAATGTTTAATATTAAATTCTATGGATTTTTTCAATCTTAAACATAAATCTTCAAATTTTGTAGTATTATTAGTGTTTTTGAATGTTAATTTAAAAGCCTCAAAAATATCTAACCTATAGGATAAATTAAACAAATTTTAGCACCACTAACTTGTTAAGAATATGCTTTGTCAAAATAGAGAGACCATAAAATATTATTTTTGAATATTTTTTCATTCTAATTTTTTAGTTCATCTAAATTCAACAATTCATAAGTCTCAATTATAGTCTTAACATAGTAAATAGTAGAGTAAGAAGATGACTCAACAGGTGAACTAGACCAATCTTCTCTTTTTATGAAAGCAATTTCATTATTAAGAGGAACACATGTAATATATTTTCTAACAAAAGCTCTAGTTACTTTTGCCTAATCTCTTCCTAATAACATAGTGTATTTACTAGTAATATATAAAACTTGAACATTAGTCAAGAACCTTATTATTTCATCTTGTGCAATATTAATGACTATGTCTCAAAACTTATGAATTTTAGTTTTTCTAGAATCAAATCTAGTTTTCTATTGTTAGTTTCATAAGATATACCTAATTGATCTACAATGTATTTAGGCATAATATTCTTTACTTCACCTACATCAAAGATATAATTATGTATTATTTTGTTATCAATTTTAACCATAACATAAAAAGGAGATATATAATCTGTAAGAGGATCCTAACTTTGAGCATAAATAGTTGATTATACATTACTGCCCTCTTCTTGTAAGCTTGCATCAATTTTAGGATTGTTAATAGCTTCATTGATCTTATCGATCTATCTTGGAAGACTCATTGCCTATAATAATGAGAATCCAAATTTGATTATCAATAAATCATCAATTATATTATAAGTTTTAGCATTATTTTATCTAAAAAATTTAGGCTTACAGTGTTGATATTGAATATTATTATAACCAGTTGATAGATAAATATTTTGAGCAGCATTATCAATTGAATTACTTGCATTATTTTTAACTATTTTTCCTTTATCATTAGAATAAAAATTATTGTTTTCTACTTTGAGAAGAACTATAATCCTTATTTCTAGTATTCACAAGGTAATCATACTCATTTTTTGACGAATCATCAAGACTGCTTATATTATCTAGTAGATCTTTAGATATAAGATCTTTCCCTTAAATAAACTTCTTGAATTTATGAACAACACATGAATTTTGATCATGATCCAATTGACGTACATTACAGTAATAAATAATGTCTAACTTTTTATTTTTATTATTATTTCTATTTGACTAAGAAGGTTTATCATTAAACTATCTTTTAACAATGACCATCTCATTTCCTAGAAATTGAATAGCTTTTAAAATTTCTAAATTATTTAAATTTAGACCCATATAAGACCTTTATTTAAACCCAATGAGTTTGAGTTTTTTTCATACTCAATACATAATATTATAGTTTCACCATATCCTATAATATCTTTATCTTCTAGAGTCATTTTATATTTTAAAGGTAAGTCATTATAAATATAAAGTCTAGATAAATTATTAGAAGGTCTAAGATCATGTGGGATATTTTGACGTAGCTTAGTGAGTCTAGAAATGAAATGACAAATGGTCTCATCTAGATCAAGAGAAAAATTCATAAGATCATTGACTAGATCAAACTATTCTTTATCTTTCTCAAAGGATAGCTCTAGCCAATCCTCAATACTCTCCATGTATTATTAACCTTAGTAGGTAGACTAATAAATTCTTGGGAAGCTTTCCTTTCAAGTGTCTAAGAAAAAACTCTTAACCAAACCTTTTTATTTATTATTCTAAGAGTAACACAAACTAATATAAATGATTATAAATGATATTTCCAAGATTCTCTAGCAACACTAGAAAATTTTAGTACATTCAATCCCTTAAGAGAAGGCAACTTACCAAGATAATTTTCAAAATTAATTGGATTTATAGAAATTCATAGAGTTATAACTATCTATTTCTCTACTTGAGCTTCTTATTTATCTTAACCTTCATTGAGATCATCTTGATCTCTATTATTTTTTAATCAATGAACTATATCCTATATTCTCACTTATTCTTCCGCTTAATATCCCATTAGAATTATATAAGTTTCTACTTAAATAAATTGGTTATCTTGAATTTGATTAACTTTATTAAATTCTAGATTTATTATACTAGGTCAGAAGGCAAAACAAAATCATCAAATGGAAAAGAATCAGAAATAAAACAAGTTATAGGCCTAGGATTGACAGCTAAAACTCTATCTCTATCTTATTTAATTATTGTATTTATATTAAAAATTTCTTTTTGAGTATCATGAGTAAGATTATAATACCGATTAATTTCAAATTCTATAATTTCTTGTTCTTTGTTTATGATCTGAATGACTTGTTAAATATGTTTAGAATGATTATGCCATGCATAACACATTATATTAAAAGTAACATCAAGTTGATCATCAACAATATCTATTCTATTTTTATAATAAGAATTTTTTATCATCCAAGTACCATAAGCAAGAAGAAAATAAAACAACTTAAAACAAATCAGATTTTTGAACAAAAACCCCAACGATGTTGACAAATTTGGTGACAATGAAAATTGTACTGTCAATTAATCAATCCATTTTCATATCATGAAATTCATGTTAGAATCATACTAGTCTAATATTAGGGTTCTAAGGTTCAATTATGATCCTAAAGATGTCAGTTTTTTTTTAATATTCTAGAAAATAATAAATACGTTATCAAATGTAACATATTCCTTTATAATTTTAGAAATATTTATAATCAAATAGTGAATTAGTATATATATGAATATGTAATCTATCCTATATGATAGAGTAGGCCTATGAATTAGATAATCTCTTGTAGGAAAGAAATATTATTCAATAAAATGATATATTTCAGGTAATATTTCATTTCTTCTATGATATCCTCCAAATACCTTAAGATAATAAATCAAAAAATAAGTAAGATAGAATTGAGATAATCAAGATAAATATATCCTTAATCAAGTAATTATTGAAGTAGAAATTAACCTAAAGAGACACAACAAACAACAACCAACAATCTAATTAAAGAAGCAAGAAAAAAGACAAACAAAAAACAACTAAGTTGAGAAAAGAAATCAAACCAATAAACCATTAAGTTTAAATAGTAAATAATACTAAACAAGAAAATACTAAGGATTAAAGTAATTAATCTAATAATTAAATAATCTAAATCTAATTAAGTAAAATATCTAATCTAAAATAAAATTCAATCTAAAAAATAATCTAATGAAAATTAACAAGTAAACCTTAAACTATTTCTCAACTATAAAAAGACTAAATAAAAAAAACAATCAATCTAAAATAAAATAATAATATAATCTATTTAACAAATCACTTAATAATAAAAAAAACAAGAAAAATAAAATATATTAAATGATAAAAGACATTAAACTCAGAATCAGAAAGGGAAAATAGATTATCTAAAAATTAATCTAAAATGAAAGAAACTATAATAAAATCAAAATCGATATAAAGTACAATAGAATTTGTGAGTCTCAAAGGAAAGTTGTCTTAGAAAATAAACTAGATTTTATTGAGAAACTAACATCTTTTATTATAAATACTTGAGAGACAACATTTACAATCAAAATAAATTAATGAAATATCATAAATAGTGAGGTTTTCATCATTATTTGGGTTGAACACTTGGATTTTACACATAGGATTGCAATAGAAATCATCAGAATATATTAGACTTGAAAAACATTAGATAATATATTATAAATGATAATATAAAAAAGTTGATATACCTACATTACCTAAGCAATTACTCATCCATAAGAAAAGTACCATTGGGTGTATTTGTAAAAGTCATGTTATCTCAGAGAAGTTGTAAAGAAAAGAGAGATATGAATGATTAAATTTAAAAAGTGTATAATTCTTCAATACTTCAATTTTTCCTCCTCTTCAAATGAATCTTTGATCTCCTTTTATGTTTCAAATTTAGTTGAAGAATAAGTTATAACTAACCTTAGTTGGTTATTATTTTATCTTAACTAATTGAATTTTAGAAGTTAAATAATTCTAAATAGTTATTGGTTAAGGATATGCTTAACTCAGACTTCAAAGGCTTTAATAGATCAAGTATTTGAATATAGACTAGTTAATATCTAATTGGTGAGAATCTTCATCAATTAATAATAAAGTAGAATACATATATCAATTATTAAATAGATAAATCAAAGTTTAATAAAATTCTCTTTATATTAAACTGTAATACATATTCCAAAATTAACTTAGGTATATATATCATAAAATTAAAATTCTACTATACTTTCTAGTATACTATCCATAAATATCAAAATTTGAAAATCAAAATATCAAGTCTGAAAGTATAGAAATCTACTATCTAAAAGTTCAACTGAAAATAAAAAATGCATCCTGTTAACAAATAGAAATCATTAGAATCTAACAACACTTCAATAACTAGTTTGCCTTATTCATTAACATATTCATTATACTCCATTTTAGTTTCTATAAATTGCACCAAATTTATTGTAGAATCACTTGTATTGCCATCAATTTTCAGCATGATTTGCTTGAGCACTTTGACCTCAACTAGTGAATCTATATCATTTTGACTGGCTGATTTTTATTTAAAATGAAAGGATGAGTCTCAATCATATGATTTCTACCTATTGAAATAGGCTTTTCCAAACTTAGTTTCCTACATCACAAAATAGGCTCACTTTGAGAATATGAAGGCTCATTAGAAACTAAAGTAATGGAAATATTGACAAAGTTTTTAGCAAGGGATGTCTCAATCTCAAGTTAGGTGGTTCCGTAAATAGGCTATGGTTTAACAACAGGCTCAATTCTTATAGGAATGGGTCACTAGATTATACAATCATGAAGGCTACATTATAAATAACGTGCGAAACTTTTATGTGAAAGGGTCCTAGCACCAAACCTACATCCATAAATGTTTTTGTTTCACCTATTATTGACTAGATTGAAATGTATATTATTTAAGACATTTCAAAATGTAGGGTTTTCTAAATCAAAATAGATGGACATCTAGCACCTCTAGGAAATCTAGGGCCAAATATCTTAGTTCAGAATCCACTCCTTGGAATTTTTTTTTTTGGGTTCTATAGGTTAACATTATCTAAATTTTGACCCAATCCTTTATTATCAGTCTTCCTACTCGACCTAGGTTGATCCCATCCAGACATATTAACAACCTAAAATATTTATTACAAAGACTAAAAATCAACATATATTCAATCAAAATGAAATATAATTGTGTTCTAAACACACAACCACATCTCAACAAAAAATCCGAACTAAATTATACAAATATCACTATAATATCCTAGTGATTTCATCAATTGAGGCAACAAAAAATTCAAATGTAAAATTATAATACCATAATTTATGTCAAACATATTCTGATCTTTAAATCTTCATTGTATCAAATTATTTAAAATTCAAACTAAATCAATCTAGAAGTAGATTTTCACAATTTATTCATGAAAGTATCTCTAAAAAAAATTCATCTTTTTGACATGTCCTATTCAATTTAAAATGAACTGTATGAATTTTTTGAGATATAACATGTTGTCTACGATATTTAAAATGAAACCTTATATTATTTCTAAAACATATTCTACTCAAATTTCCATTGCATTATTTATTTTAAAACATCATCTAAGTAAACAACCATGTTTAACTCATATATGCGTCATTTCATTAAAAAATAATCCATTTCCAGCTTCTTAGATGCATTCTTTTCTACAAGTTAATAAGAATCCATAGAAACCATTCCAAAAGAAATAATTTGACACATCTATTCTAAAACAACTTATCACAACCCTTTAAAGTATTGATATTTTGATATCTAGTTTTAAGATAAACCCAAAAACTTCAAGACTCAGATGCAAAACTAGAAACATTTTCATTATTTTTAGAAATCTAGCGACTATTCTTCATAACTTAGATTATGTCAAAGAAAATTTAAAATGGAGAATTAAAACTATATCTTCAAAATACCAGAATATAGTTTCTTTTATATGTTCCAAGAACTTTCCAACATAGTTTCTCTATCATGGTTGACTATAGTT
This sequence comes from Torreya grandis, assembly GCA_037957365.1. Taxonomy (NCBI): domain Eukaryota; kingdom Viridiplantae; phylum Streptophyta; class Pinopsida; order Cupressales; family Taxaceae; genus Torreya; species Torreya grandis. The sequence continues at coordinate 758,961 of JARHVA010006778.1, read as the reverse complement.
ATCAATCACTTTGTCATTAAAATAGAAACCAAGATTCAAAAACCTTCCCACCAACTAAAACCTCTATGGTAAGCATAACTAACAACTTATCCATAAATATCTCTATGCATTTATAGACTTATGTCAAAACTCTTATCATGGCTTAACAGGTCTCCAATCCTCAACTATCATATTTAAAATTAAAACTATCCATAGAACTCAAAAAAAACTTTGTAGTTTTCAAATATCTTTTAAATCACGTTTTTGAAAACCAAGAAATAAATATATTATTTTATGTTATTCATTTATTTCCATGTTCTAGAAAAAATTAATTCAGAATTACTTCAAATATGTCAATATGTCAAAACCAAAATTCAAACACAAAGATAAGAAAAATCTTCCTTCATTTCAAAATTGATAGGCTTCCATAACATGTATGCAAAATTTCTTTGAAACTAAAACTGATATGCATGCACTATAATCTTACTATGCATAAACTCACAAAATTGATGAAAATAAACCATAGATTTTATTTTATAAAACCAAAGTCTAAATAGAATCTAAAACAATATACAAAATTTTAAAAAGAACACTATAATTTTTTCATAAAAAATAGAACTGGATGAATATATCAAAATAGGAAAGAGGTGTATACTCTCAGATGTACTACTTGAACCCAAACCAATTATATATTTAAAAATAACAAAACTTTCACAACCCAAAACCTTAAACAAGTTTCTAAAATTAGAGTATGTACGAAACATCCATATATATCTCTCTCATAGAAACCAAACCAATAGAAAAGAAATAGTCTCAAAAAATTCACACAAACTATGATCAAAATAGACTAGATATCAACATATTTCATTCTCATCTTCCATCAGTAAAATATTAAACACTAAATTCATTTCTTATCAATGTTCATGGAAATAAACTATATATTCAATCACAACGCGCTCATTCAACTTCTAAGACATACATGCAGAGACCCATCAAACAAAATTTATTCCATGTAGACTGATAGCACATTATTTCTCATATAACTAAAATCTTGTTTGAAACATCCATAAAATTTTACCAAAACTTATGCAAACCTTTTCAAGGCATACCTAGTCATGCTTCTTTTAATCTTGTTTACCCAAAATCTCCTTTGCAACTTGAAAAACCAAACTGTCAAAGTCTCCCTTCCACAAGAAAGATTTCAAAAATGACTTAAAAAAGAAAACCTAGCCTATTTATAATTACAATGACTCACCATAACCAACTTATTTGAGTGTCTAATTTTCATTGGCTTATAAAATTATCATTAAAAATTAGCTTATTTCTAATCATATTAACAATGCCATCAACTTTATCAATAACTAAAATGCCTACTAAACCCATTACCATATTTTGATGATCAAGGTGAGTACACCCTACATTAAATTCTTTCTTGATGCTAAATCTCCTATCATGATCAAAAATCATCCAATATGCTTTGCT
>JARHVA010006778.1:742500-752500 GCA_037957365.1 Torreya grandis | reverse complement strand
ATTACACCACTATAGTCAAGTATCATAACATTGAACCCAATACATAGTTTAGCAAATTAAGGGAACGTAAGTTATACATAAGATATATTGATGTTTAAATAGTAATGTCAAGGTACACAATGATAGGATCATAAAATATTCCCCCTTTTAGAGAGGATTCATCCCAATGACTTTATCAACAACTGATTTTTGAGATATTCATGGGGATTTAATCACTCTCTATACAAAGGTTCTACTACTCAACCAAAATATAAATTAGAAAAAAACTCAGCTTATATAATGGTAAGAAAGATGATGTAATACACCATCTAGGTAGAACACATTTTTTATTCCCAACATAAATCATAATTACAACCATAATAAAAATTCATATCAGCATACATATTAATTAAAACACTATAATAATAATAATATGGGGCTAACATAAGTCATTACAAAAATAAATGCTCAAACACATACCTCACTCAGGGTACAATTTCATGTTTGTGATGCATAGGTCCTTTTTAACTTCCAAAATGAATAATCAAAGTGGAAAAAGGGTTTAACATCCCAAATATATTTTTATTTAGCATAAATATCAATGGTATACCACCATTTTATCCTAGTTCTATCAAAACTATAAAATTCCATCCACCCATAGAGGCATGAATTTGTAAGTAAAACAACATTATTAACCATGGGAATGAATTTTCCCATCTCAATAAAATCCAACAATATCCTTTCATTTCCTTCCACACACACCTATTTTAACTAAAATCTTGTGAAAGATAAATAAATTTAGCAAATGTTAACTATATATATTGAACATTTGATAGAGAATAAAACACTAGATAAACATCGCTCTTATCAAGATGAGAACATACCACATATATACAACTCTTATTATAGTAGTTATAATTTGAACAATCGTATTGAGATTTAACTATGAATACACAACCTAAATGAATGTCTTTACCAACACACATTATGGCTTATGCATAATTTAGTCAAAAATCATCACAGAATGCTACTAAAAGATAGTAACTCATTTTGAATGGTTACTTCCAATACAAAAAATAACATTTAGGGAATAGTGCAGTGTCCCACACTATTCACACTGAATAATAGGAGAAGCCAACCTAGGCCTTACATATCACCCAAAGTTTTATTGCATGCTCTCCAACAACTTTGTGATCTGACATGATGATTACAGGAATCATAGTTCCACCATCATACTGCACTTATCTCATGGTAGTAAATAAAAAGAGGAAAAAAAATAAAGATACCTAAAATAAAAAAATCCACCTAATCAGGGCTTATAGTGTTCATTTTGAACACAAAACCAACATATTATCTAGCCATGCATAAATCAATATAGAAATATATTCATATCAATATATATATAAATTAGAAATTACAAGGCAATACCTTAATCACAACATGTTTGCATGCACATGCCAACATGTGCATGAATTATAACAAGTATCACCTTGATGATTTGCACAAACATCCATAATGTAGAATAAGTTAGTACTTCACAGGGCTTACATAATGAAATTCCACATAGGTTGTTAAATGACAACCTTTGAGAGGTGGTTGAAGAAACACTAAACCATAAGGTGACCATTATGAAGGAGGGTCCCACTACCAATATATAGCTCATGTGGTGCATGCTCTGAATGAATCAGGTGGTGACAACGTGAAAATGGGTGTAGTGGGTTTTCAACCTATGACGGACTCCACTCCCTATCCTATACCTAGTCTAAACCATTATAAAAATAGTGTTGATTTACCCTCAGCCTCATACTTGCATTGATGTTCATAGCTAGAATGATGATGCAGGGTTATAAATACAATATGATACTATACCTTGATAGCCTTTTCAAAAAATGATTTATAATACACAAGTGATTATATTCATAGTTATAGTTTTACAACATAATATCACACATATAACATAACTTAAATACCAGTATAACCAACTAGATAGTACTAAAAGTTCACACATTTCACATCGCTAAGCACATTCACACCTCACAAAGCTTATACAATGACATATAAGAATGTACATGAAAGAGGGAGATGTATAAAATAAATCCACATTATATTATAGGTAACTATGCCAAGGTATTTTCAATTTAAAAAAAATCAAACACACAAATTTATGAAGAACAAGAGTCCATGAATCTACATTTGTACACCTGATGTGTAGATGTCATGAAAAAGGCATCAAATATCATCAATGGTCACACATAGTCAATCTCAAAAACCTTAAATTTTTCATGCAAATCAATCAGACTCACCCCATCAAGCCCTTCAAGCTTGAGCTTCTCCCTTAGACCTCTCAAGACATCATACCTCAACCTCATTAGATTTCATTCTCATACAAGTAATCAATGAATATCTATGCACTATCTTAAATTTACAACAAAAAGATTATATCATGATTCAACTTATTGACTTAATCTAATCTTGTCAAAGGTTTAATGGTGATTCTTGTTTAAATGCAACACCAAATTGGGAAAGGGTGAGATTAGGCAAGACTCAAGGAGAGTACCATAACACTTTTGTGGGAATCAGAACTCCCCATAATTAACGAGTTCAATCAGAACTCGTAATAAACATTCACATGAATGCAAGACATATCCAATGTCTCACTAGACATTCTCATAGGTGTCAATATGAAGTCAAGCCTAATAGACATCCCCATAGGTGTATAACCAAGGCAATATCAATCAACCTACACATGAAATCAAGCATATCCATGAATAAAACATACAACATAGATGTAAAACTGATCTATGATCACAATAAACATGCCAAAACTAGTTAGCTTCACCCATTTTTAAAGTTGAAAATCCACTTGATTCATCTAATTAACCCAAAAGAGGCTAACTAAATGAAGCCTAACTTAGTTGAAATGTATAAGTTTTTAGCTCTACATAAGTTTGCCTATTTTTAAGCATGTATAATCATTACAACGCAGCCAACTAGGCAATAAACTATATAACAAAACCTCCTACATTTTATTAAAAGTCCAATATATTAGATGAGCCAATGCCTCTCAAGTATTTCCATCACAATAAAATTACAATATCACTACCTTGAGTCACTTATAGTGACACCCAGGTCAATCCAAAATCTATGTCTATTTACCACAAGTATCATCATAATATCATTGCATAAAAATTTCTATATAAAAACTTGTTATAATAAAAAAAAGAGGTTAGGTAGACTATATATCCTCAAGCATCTCACCTTTTGGAGATTTGACTACTCCACTAAAACTATCCATAACAGGAACACTGGCTAACACACCCATGATAGTTTATAGTTTACTAATATCTTGAGGCAATCATTTACATGAATAGAGAGCTTAAACCTTGCCAACTTACTCAATAATTTAGTCCTTTCACACCCTATCATTCCCTCCATGTTTAAGTTGAACCCTTGGTCTTCCCTATGTCATAATGTTCCAAGTATCTAATAAAGGCTCTCGTATATAAGCTAACCATAGATACTTAAAACATCATCATCTAATTCTTAGAGTGAAGCCTATATCACCTAACTCCCATTGACCCTCCCATGTAATTTAATGGTTGATAGTTGAGACTTTCCCTAACGTAGCTAGATTCAAGAAGGATTAATTGAAACCAATGCTAAAAGGTGATAACCACTGACATAGGATAAAATCTAGATTTTTTGGAGTCATTTCTTTCGAGCAATGCATAGAAATTTACAAAAACAACCAAGAAAAAACAACACAACACCTTAACCTTCAACCTAAAAGGTTAATTCTCTTGATAATTTCTTCTCAATTCTGTCTGATTGAGGCAACTCATTAGTCACCATGTAACAATTATACAAAACCCAAAGTTCTATAGAGTAGAAAAATTACTCTGATAGCATATGAAACAACTCCAACTTTTTTAATGTGTCATATCAGAGTATGTATTGGATGCATAATGTACACAAACCTTACTTACTAAAGAAAGTAACAAATAATTAATGTACTCGTGTGTGCACAAACATAAAGGTTATGCTTAGCGTTTTATGCCATCATTAGGACAAACAAGCCCATGACATGGGAACCATTAAAGCACTAACTTTGATGGCAATCAAGCAATTATCAAGTGTTTTAAACATTTATTTCAATCCATATATCAATTGAATACATGTAGATTAGTCAAGGTCTCTCATATGCATAACAAAATATCATTTGCATAAAGAGATTACAATCAAATTACAAACATACTTATTATGATCTGACAGGATGGATTTAGGTATAACCATATCTTATTGCATCATCTAATATGCAATGATATAGTAGAAGCTAAACCTTAAATCATTATAAATGATTCCATATTGGAAAATAGCCAATGCAATAGCATAACTAAAGGGATATCAATAAGCACAAATTACATGGCATCTAAACATATGCATACCATAACATTTATCAGCTTCATCAATCATACTACAGATCTAAAATGAACCAGTTAGTAAAACACACAAGCATCCACTTCCCTTAGGAGCTAAACACACATACCAATATCATACTAATAACAATGCCTTAATGAGTAAACTCTAGTTGATAAAAAAAATATAATATGCATAACCAACCCATAAAAGTGATACTCAACATATACATATCTTTGGCCAATTCAATTTTCATGCTCACATAAGCATTTCCAGGCAACAAGAGTACATGAATCAATGGAGTGATACCCAACTTATACATTTTCAACCACTATTCAAGTGCAAAAAAGTTGTAAGAAAGAGAGAGGTATCACCTAACATTTCCATCTCCTATTTCAAGTAATTCAAGGTTACTTTCTTCATTCTCAAATTAGTAATTCTTTAAAGCTATTAAATAACTTATTCTCATAATATGCAACCTTCTAATATGAAAAAACAACTCATAAAATTCTTTGAATGAGTATATCATAGAACATGGAACTATTCTTCTATTGGATGCGATAAGTGTGAATAAGAATGGAGATATGTGGGATGATTATACACACACACACACACACACACACACACACACACACACACACACACACACACACACACACACACACACACACACACACACACACACACACACACACACACACACACACACACACACACACACACACACACACACACACACACACACACACACACACACACACACACACACACACACACACACACACACATCTGTGTGTGTGTGTGTGTGTGTGTGTGTGTGTGTGTGTGTGTGTGTGTGTGTGTGTGTGTGTGTGTGTGTGTGTGTGTGTGTGTGTGTGTGTGTGTGTGTGTGTGTGTGTGTGCGCATGTGTGTGTGTGTGTGTGTGTGTGTGTGTGTGTGTGTGTGTGTGTGTGTGTGTGTGTGTGTGTGTGTGTGTGTGTGTGTGTGTGTGTGTGTGTGTGTGTGTGTGTGTGTGTGTATAATCATCCCACATATCTCCATTCTTATTCACACTTATCGCATCCAATAGAAGAATAGTTCCATGTTATATGATATACTAAGATTAATTACCATGTGTTTAAAATAATTATAAGCATATATATTTATGCATTCAAGGGATTGATTAAATAAATCCTCAACAACTATGACACTAGTTAAGATTTCAGCTTGCTAATGATCCAAACCATCATATGTAAGTATGCCTAAAAACTTAAAATAGATAATCTAATGAAATAGATAAATGATAATAATTACTCCAATTTACTTTATTAAAGAAGTTTGTAGGCTACTATATCAACTAGGTATGTGTATATGCCTAAGCAACTTACTCACAATATTCATCAAACAATTTTGTCCACCTAAAGAAGATTATATGACTAAATCAAGAAACCAAAACTATAATGATAGAACACAAGGTTACTCAATGTTAGTATAAATCATAAAGTATATATCCACTTAATAGGATCATATGATCAAATCAAAGAGTAATTATGTGTTCATTATGCCAACACAACACTTTAGTAATAGGAAGAGAACTAATTAACATTTAGTGAACTAACATATGAAATGAATTATCTTCAATAAGTTAATAATTTTAACTTCTTATGATTTTTTCTTGCACTCGTTTATTTATATGTTCCACTAACAACCAGGTTAGCATATCACATGACACTAACATAAAAATCCAATATCAAGTCTAGATAACATATTAACCATGTTTATGACTCAATGAACATTAAATACTAACAACTAAGTAAGAATGAATAAATAATATAATTAACTCACCACCACTTACTTCACATGTTGTAAGATCATCTAGGCATGGAACAAAAAATAACTAAACTGGACAAACCCTCCCAACCAACCCTATGATCCCAACCATCAGCTAGATGGTGGTTTAAGAAAATAGGGTCAAGGAAGAAGTTTTGTGAAAGCCAGATACTAAACCCATGGACATCACAACATAATGACATAATACCAACACAAGACACAATCACCATCTAGGGTACACTCCAAATAATTAATGGTAAATTGCATAACATATAATTTAATCATTATACACCACCTACTCAAGATCCAATAATAAAATCAACCAAGTGTGATAAATAGGAAACTCAACCACACAAAAATCCAAAGGTAACAATGAAGGTATCAACCAATCAATCAAAACCATAATTTATTCTAAATAATAAATAATTCAAAACAAACAAAAAAAACATAAAACACTCCATCTATGGATTCATCTTAAATTTTTAGTGATGCCAACAAGTTTCAAAAATGCAATAATTAATACAATAGGCATTCAAAATAATAAGATGAATTAAAAGCCATTAATTGATATTAAAGGTTAAAGGGAACATCAAGAGGTATCATGACCTCATATGATTCCTAAATAATAAAAATCAGGTCATAAGAGTTAATGGGATAGGAGGCCATTTAAAACTAATTAAATAAGAATCAAAATTCTCATTATAATATAATAATGCTAATAGGTTTTTCCCCTTTCCCTTAAATTTGAAATATTCCAACATAAAGAGTTTACTCAATGAAGACATAATATAAGTGTACACATAAAATAAGCTTTGAAGAGACTTCACTCCAAACCACATGCATAATTTTATAACCAGATTGAACTTATTTTGGGGAGACATAATTATACAGTTTGTGATAAAGAAAGAATAAATGTTTTAGACACACACACACACACACACATCCAAATGGTTCCATCTTAATTGAAAAAGGATGAGACTTTAATCCAAAAACTAAAACATATCAAATATCCATAATGTGTCACTCAATAGGTACACACACCAAGCCAACTAAAAGAAACATTGATGTTAAATTTGATTCAAGGAAATATATTAACAAATTATAAAACTTAGCCTTTAAATTTTTAAAAGACCCAATCAATTTAATCTAATGTTAAAGGTTTAATGGAAAACCATGACCCATACATTTCATATTAATCTCTTCTCTTTATAAAAAATTTAATCGCCAGATCGACTCTTCCATAAATCTTAGAAATATAATATCAAAAAGAAAATTGCCCTTATTATTTAAAACCTAGGTCAATTTTCCATATGGAGAGAATACAATTACAAATCAACCACTAAATTCTACTTATCTATAGAGTGAAGCCCAAATCTATTTTTCAAATAAAAGCATATATAACCAACAAAGCCAATCCATTTTGAGATTAGATATACGCCAAGTCTATTTTCATAATTTTTCTCATAAATCAACTCCTATAGGTGTGAAATATATGTAAATAGAGCATGACATGATAATATATTAGAAACATAGGTTGGAATACTATATAATAAAAAGATCACTGAGACTTGAGGTTGTTGAATTCAAAGTATGGGTTTTAAAGGAATCAAATGCGTCAATTAGCATAGGAAAACATGTATACATTTCCATGTTATTATTTATGACTTCCTTTAGGGAGTAAGGTCAATGCATCCTACACATAATATAATTTAAAATGTACAAGTTTAATAAATTTGAACCATAGCATATGCATAACAAAATTAAGGGAAAAATCTAGTCCATAATTAACATAATCTCTAGGATTAATATAACTAGGTCATCATTTATGAAAACTTCACCTAATGTTTTAATTATCTTTTGGAGGGTTTTATGTGTCAAATAATAATAAAGACAAAAATACATACGGTCTTAAGGTCAGTAATTTCATTCCTAAAGAGAACTAGTTTTAGTCAAGACATGGCTTACTAGTCTATGTAGGGGAGAAGAGATTAGCACATGATAGGAATTACCTCCTTCCTATGCATCATCTCTCTTATATTATCCTCTCCTCATTATCCTTCCACCTATGTATTTTTTCTTTTTTCTTTCCTTCATGTCCTCTTCACTACTAAATTTTTCTTCATCCTTTCTCTCTATCTTCACCCTTGTGCATTTCATTTTCTCCTAATTGCCATGCTCTCCCCTATATTTTCTCTTCTCCATTTTCCTTTCCTCCCTCTTTCTCCTTTCTCCTCCCTTCTCACCTACCCTTCCTTTCCTTTATGCATCCTCCTATTTTCACTTCTCCATGCCCTTTCTCTTCCCTATATTTTTCTTTTCCATTTCTTTGCTACGTTACCTATTTCTTCCTCCCATATGTGTCTTTCCTTTTTTCCTTCCCACAAAACATCCCCTTCTCTCTATATATTATTCCTTCTCCCTCATGATTTGAATTTATCCCTATGCCTCCCTCTCAACCACCACCTAAATTTTGATTTTCCTATGTCATACCATTTTCCATACTCTCTTTTAATGAAGAAAAAAAATTCCATCTTTACCAAAACATTGACCCATTACCATGTGATCTCCATGAGACATCCATGCTAACTCTCTTTGGTCAATGGTCATTAATTAACTCTTTACATAATATAGGTTAGTAAGTTGATAACATAATAACATAATTAATTAGCAAATTAAATTGTATCTGTGTGTGTGTGTGCGCGCACGCGTGCGCGTGCGTGTGTGCATGTGTGTGTGTGTGTGTGTGTGTGTGTGTGTGTGTGTGTGTGTGTGTGTGTGTGTGTGTGTGTGTGTGTGTGTGTGTGTGTGTGTGTGTGTGTGTGTGTGTGTGTGTGTGTGTGTGTGTGTGTGTGTCTATATATATATATATGTATATGTATTTATTTATATATGTATGTATATTATTTAAATTCTAATTAAATGTTTAGATGCCATAATTAATAAAGGAAAAAAATAACAATTAAATTAATAAAATTATATATTATTTATATGTTATTAAATGTCCAAATATCATGATGATCAATTAACCAAGCCATCGACACTTAATCAGTCACCAGGTAGATAAAACACATGGAAGGGGGATCACAGGGAGGCAGGCCTAGGTAGGTCTCTTAGGGAGTCTAATATAGGTGAGGGTTAATCCATGAATATGGGATGATGAGGTTCATACAGGAGAGAGAGAAGAGAGGGATTCCAAATAGATAGAATAAACATCATGCAGCATGCATGTAACAATCAACAATATGATATGATATCGAAATTAAAAGTGACACAACATGAAATAATGTACAACTATAAAATGATCTATAGGATTCTTTAATGGAATGATACTACCAAGAATATGAGGATACCTATTGAAACTCAAAACCACTCCTCTACCACAAAATCTAATGCCAACATCCAACCTAGCTCATAAGCAACACTTGTAACCATCGAGTGAATCTATCAGTAGTATCTAATCCAAAAATTAGTAAAATGATAAAGTAGTAATGATATATAATCAAGTATAAAATACATAAAATAACCCATATATTACCAATTGAATATTCTAACATGATAAATACATCATCAAGTGCAGAATCATAAACATGATAATTACATCATTGCAGTCAAGTATCATATCAAACTCAATACATAGTCAAGTTAATTAAAGAAGCATAACGACCATATATACACAAGGAATATTGACATTTAAACAGTCATGCCAAGGTGCACAAGGGTGAGATCATAATATATTATTAAATTTATTCTTGAATTGCTGACTACACCTATGAAAGGTGATGAAATGGATTTTAA
>JARHVA010006778.1:732500-737500 GCA_037957365.1 Torreya grandis | reverse complement strand
TAGGGTTCTACATGCATTGTGAAATATTACAAATTGGAAAATTTATTTTTGCATGTATAAAATATTACTAAGGGATTTTTGAATATTTTTTGAGAAGTGAGAAGAGGAAAAATAATTATATTAGGGTATAATAGTTTTTTGAATATTGAATAATAATAGTTTCTCAAATATTGAATATCAACTACTTTTGGTTTTTTACCTATGTTGGAGGTTTTACACCTATATGATGTGTCATTATTCCCTATATCTCTGCTATCAATTACTTGTCTAGATCAAATACTATATGTGTGTGTGTGTGTGTGTGTGTGTGTGTGTGTGTGTGTGTGTGTGTGTGTGTGTGTGTGTGTGTGTGTGTGTGTGTGTGTGTGTGTGTGTGTGTGTGTGTGTGTGTGTGTGTGTGTGTGTGTGTGTGTATGTATATGTATATGTATATGTGTATATACATATGTATATATATATGTATATGTATATATACATATATGTATATGTGTATATATATATATATATACATATACATATACATATGTATATATATATATATATATATATATATATATATATATATATATATATATATATATATACATATATATATATATACACACACACACACATATATATATATATATGTGTGTATATATATATATATATAGACACACAACACATACACACACACACATATATATATACACATATACATACATATGTGTGTGTGTGTGTGTGTGTGTGTGTGTGTGTGTGTGTGTGTATATATATATATATGTATGTATATATGTATGTATATGTGTATATATATGTGTGTGTGTGTGTGTGTGTGTGTGTGTGTGTGTGTGTATATATATAAAATCTTACATAGGACATTTTTCATACTTTCATATATGATTTTTCTTATGTTTGGCATGACTTGTTGAACTTACATTTTTAGTTTCATTTTTATTTAAAATATTTTATTTATATTTATATGCTTCGCTTTAATTGCTTGTATTACATTTTTAATTATATTTTTATATACACTATTTTATTTTTTCTTTATCTTTGAATTAAAATACTTGACTTATATTTTGTGTTACTTTTCTATTCATAGTCTTATATATTTTATTTGATGTGATTATCTTAAGTGAGATCACTTTTTTACTTGCATATCATTATTTTTTATTTATTATATTAGTATTCAATTTAATTACAATGTTTTAAATCTATCATCTTTTGTGGTGTGTTTTAAATTTCATTTGTGTCATTTAATTCCTTTTTTACATATTTTATTTTATTTTATTTTCTATATGCTTATTAATATGTCATTCCTCTTCACTTAGTTTTTTTTTACCATGCATTTCCTCACATTTACTATAAAAGTATATAACATACTTCATAGATCATAGCATTTTCCCATAACATGATATTGATTAAGACTGCATGTTAGAAATTAAATTAAATTGGTACATCATACATTTAGATTACAATCGTCACTCAAAAATATATCCATGTATATATAATGGATCATTTTCATAAAAATACAATCAAATAGATCATAGAATACATCAAAATGACTAAAACTATGGAAAATATCAACTATTAGCTTTTGGTCCAACTTTCCCATTAGGATTTAATGGTTCAATGCTCCCCATGAATGGTCTAGACCATGTCATACATATACTATACTATAGAGACTCAATTTGTGAATTTAGGGCAAAGACCTCTCCATTTATGCGAGATATTTGTGTTTGTATACTTGAAACATACCAAAATATATCCATGTGTGTATCTCTATGCCTAAGTATTTCAAAAATATTTCTACTCTAACCCCTGATTATAATAAAACTTGAGTCATAATGTATTCTCATCTCTAAAACCCTATCGAATCATCTCCAACTAGTCTAAACTAGTTAGTGTGTGCTTCCACCACCAGTGCCATCGGATTGTGAAATGTCATGATTAGGAAGCATGGGTTCAAAAATATCATGGTGGGAAGTATATAAAAAATTCATCCACTATGTCTTTTCCTTTACCATCACATGAAAAAATTGAAAATAAAAAAAGCATGATATTTCACACAAAAATCAAAATTTGTAGTCTATTTATCACTAGTACCTAGCATGTATATTTATACCTAAAGGAAATAATATTGATAACATAAAATTATTATATATAATTACTTAAAATAGTGTCATCACCTCACATGCCTATGTTATTAATTCTTTTGTTGTTTCATAATGGTGATAAACCCATGTACCCCCCTTGTTGAGCTATTATAGCCTGATGAGTTGATCTATATTTTCACTACTTTATGGTTGAACTATCAACTTAGGCTAGCTAAGGATATCATTGATGTCATTAAGACACTATTTTTGTATGATATCTTCCCCATTATACATGTCCCACCTAATGTCATCTTATTTGTTGGCATTCCAACTTAGGTTGGAGATGTTTCATCAAAGGAACTAGAGTTGGAAATTCTTTCCCTCCTATGCCACATGGATAGCTAGCATGATATTCCAAAAACACCAAATACACTAATTATACCATTAGGTATCAATGTCCAAAATGTCCTGAGATGTAATCACATAGATGAAACTCCACCCATTTGGTGTCATTCTAAGAGATATACCTCAATCATTGTGATTTTCCTATGTTTGGCCATGAAAATCATATATCCATAGTAAATATCTACAATGTGCATATCATTTAGTCCACCAAATGGTCTCAACTACTATTATATGAGGGATCACTCAAAAAACATGGTCCTTATCCCATATTCTCAATGATAGGAGGGCGTCTTATATATAATTATGTATGCATGTATTTTTATACATGGAGAGACTCTTGTAAATCTAATTATAAAATAGTATAAGTGGTACCATGATAAATTGGCCCTTACTCATGATGTCAAAGAAATCATTTTCCATCTATTCCCACATGGTTGACACTAAATAAATTAGTTTACCACAATCTGACATATGAAAAATCATGTCTATTATCATAATTACAATCAATGAATTCTTAATGTCGAGAACACCATAAATATAAACTTAAAATATATATACAATAAGTCCACACATGTAATGCATGTCTAACCTAGTAGATCAATGAGATAATTTTTATATCTTATCCAATATATTTGGGTATATCACACCACTAGTATATTTATAATTAGTATTAAAAGTAAATCACAGACTTCATCTAAGGTGTTATCCCCCTCTATAGTGTGCCCATCCAAATATGGTATTGAGTTTATCCCCATGTTCAATGAACATGGTGATATAATTTGTGTTGAAAGGCACCTAAAACATATCCATAATCCATCTAAAGTTATGTGTGATAAGTTATGTTTACATATTCATTAGATACAGTAGCCATAACATATTTAAGGATATCCAAAATATTTTTCATATCTATGAAATATCAAATATGAAAGCACAATTAGATTATGATCTAAAAGTATAATATAAATTATTATAATAATTATAAAATATAAAAAGCTATTAAATCTTATAACTAAATTTTGAAATGAGAACAAGGAGGAATGGGATTAAGGAATGAATAGTAAAATAGGTTAGATATGATGAGGATGGGGATGAAGAGGAAGGATATTAGGTGGTGATGACAATAGGTGTTTTTCATGGAGATAATGAAGAATGAATATTGGGAATATTAGTGGAAATGATAGTATAAGGGTCAATTTTTTGGGTATAATGATTTTTATACAGCCTTCAAAACTCTTTTGTTCCATAGTTCTAAACTTGTGGTAATGGGTGCATTTCATGCACTCAAAAATTAGAAGATATGTAATTTCTATTTGAACTTTACTTATATTTTAGAGTAACCTCAAAGGGGATGTTCCTTATTTTAGTTTTATTATTAAGGCTATGAGGATTATAGCTAAGGCTATTACTATTGGTCATGGACATCAGACTTGTTTTTGGTAGTCTAGTATGGTTTTTTATTGACTATCACTTTTTCCATGTCATCTTATATAGGTTGGAGAGAAAGTAAAGTGGAGGAGGCTACAAGGCTTCCCCTCCCATATTCTCCACCTTTAATGTGTTATAAAGAACCACCAAAATCATCCCTTCTTATGGAGAAGATGGTTGAAAATATTCTGGTGTGTTTCAGTCTCACACTTTGGTTAGGCTCAAAAACACTTTTTTCAAGGGAGGTGTTTGGTCATCCACTGACATGTTCATTTTTATGGTAAGGCTATTACTAGGTGGTCTTTGGACTAGGTGGAAGATAGAGGACCCCACCCCTAGTTTCTATTTTTGGGTATGTTGGGTATTATAGGAACCCACTCCCCTATTTTCTTAAGTGGTAAGGCTTTTAGAGGAACCCATGCTTTGACCATGCTTGTTTTCTTGGATAATGGGTTTTTATATTTATTATACTTGGGCAAGGGTACTTTTGTCCTATATATAAACTATATGAAAGGCCTTTTGCTAAATCTAAGAGGACCCAATTATTCTATTCTCAAGGTTATGGGATCCTTAAAACCCTTATGATTTCTATTTTATGGCTATAGGAGGCTCCAAACCCCCTGGTACTTGTTCACTCCTTTTGGAGGATTTAGTCTTAATGCAATCCTTTTTCATTAGTCAAATATGGATGATAGAGGAGTTCATTCTAGAGTTCTTCAAGTTATGGGTTTATACAGGGAGATCAAATCTACAGAGAACCTGGATCAGTATAAGTTGATTTGGTGTATAATGGATATTGGAGTTCTAATCAAACATTTCTCTCCTATCATGGATGATATAAAAATACACCTCTATGGATGTGATGTAGAAGTCCCAGGAGGTGGAAGACCTCTTTTTCTATTTGTACTAATATCTTGTAATTAATTTCTTGATATGTTTTCTAGGCTATGAATCTTAGAGGGAAGAGAAACCCTCTTAATAGAAATATGTTGTTTGAAGGCTATGTGGAAGACCCTAATGGAAAAAGACCTCCCCATTCGAGGGACCTTCTAGTTGTGAATCTTAGAGAGAAGATAAACCCTTTTAATATAT
>JARHVA010006778.1:717500-725000 GCA_037957365.1 Torreya grandis | reverse complement strand
AGTGACAAAACCCAAATGAACCAATACTTGCTGAAAGTACAAATGTGTCATACCTTCCCCTGTAATTTGCTTAGTACAAGGAATAAAAACACATATCTTTCTAAATATATCCACTACCACATACAAGTAATCATGTTTCCTCCATGACATATGTAAAACCCCTATAAAATCCATGGAAATACTTTCTCAAGAATGAGTAGGAATAGGTAAGGGAGAGTAAAGTCCTAGTTTCCTATTACTAGGTTTACTTGTGGCACAAAGAACACACCTGTTGATGTATTTGGAAACATTTTCCTACATACAAGGCTAATAAAAATACATTTTCAAATGTGCAACCATTTTACCAAATCCAAAATGACTAGAAATAAGACAAGTATGTGTTTCTCTAATCATATGCACCCTTTCATTTTGAGGAATGCAAAGTTTACCCAAATAATAAAAAAGTCCATTATGCACATGATAGTCTAATTCTTATACCTATTTTCCACTCATCAAGTCTTTGTACACATCCTTAAAGTCTACATCATCAACATACTATTATTTATAACTTTATTGAGTTAAAGAACTAAGTTGTAAAATAATAGATGCAACTACCATAAGAAGCCTAGAAAGCATGTCAATAAATTTATTCTGAATACCTTTATTATACCTAATCACAAGATGAAACTGTTGTAGAAAACCCATCCAATGAAAATGTCTAGATGATTGTATCTTAACTTATGACTAGAGATACTGGAGGGGCTGATGATCTTTATGTATTACTATCTCCTTGCCTATCAAGTAATGTATCCACTTCTTAACACTTTGAACTAATGCATACAATTCTCTATCATAACTCAAATAGTTTCTTACCACACCTGTGAAGGTTTTAGAATGATAGCATACTGGCTTCATTCCCTAAATCCAAACAGTTACCATAGCATAATCACTTGCATCTGTCTCGATCTCAAATGGCTCTTACAAATCAAGAAGTGTCAAGACAAGAGCAATAATAATCTTTGCCTTCAAAATGTCAAAGGCCCTTTACTGCTTGCCTCCCCATTGAAAGACCTATTTTTTACTAGTTAATGAATGTAAGGGTGATGTAATAAGTGAGAAATTAGCAATGAATTTCTTCCAATATTACACTGCACCAAGAAAACTTCTAACCTCGATTAAATTATTGGGTTTAGGCCATTTAACTATAACCTCCACTTTTACAGGATCGATTTTCAATTCACCATGTCCTAAAATATAGCCCAACTAAACCAAAGAGGTCTTGTTGAATTCACATTTAGACAATTTCAAATAAAGTTTCTTCCTTCTCAATGCATCCATGACTTTCCTAATATGAATCACATGGTCTTCCCAATAATGATTGAAGATCAAAGTATCATATAAGTAGACTATAACTGTAATGCAGTGCTCTTATTCAACTTAGTGTCCCTCAATTCCCATAGCATTGACCAAAATTCCCTAAGAAATAGAGAAACCTGATCAGAAACAATAGAAGTGAGAAAACCCAAATGAACCAATACTTATTGAAAGAACAAATGTGTCATACCTTCCCCTATAATTTGCTTAGTACAAGGAATAAAAACACATATCTTTATAAATCTATCCACTACCACACACAATTAATCATGTTTCCTGCATGAAATATGTAAAACCCTTGTAAAATCCATGGAAATACTTTCTCATGGATGAGTACGAATAGGTAAGGGAGTGTAAAGTCCTAGTTTCCTATTACTAGGTTTACTTGTGGCACAAATAACACACTTGATGATATATTTGGAAACAATTACCTACATACAGGGCAAATAACAATACATTTTCAAATGTGCAACCATTTTACCAACTCCAAAATGACTAGAAATAAGACAAGTATGTGTTTCCCTAATCATGTGCACCTTTTAATTTTGAGGAATACAAATTTTACCCAAATAATAAAAAAGTCCATTATGCACATGATAGTCTAATTCTTATACATATTTTCCACTCATCAAGTCTTTGTACACATCCTTAAAGTCTGCATCATCAACATATTATTCTTTATAACTTTCACGAGTTAAAGAACTAATTTGTAAAATAATATATGTAACTACCATAAGAAGCCTAGAAAGCGTGTCAGTAAATTTATTCTGAATACCTTTCTTATACCTAATCACAAGATGAAACTGTTGTAGAAAACCCATCTAATGAAAATGTCTAGATTGTTGTATCTTGGCTTGTGACTGGAGATACTAGAGGGGCTGATGATCTATATGTATTACTATCTCCTTGCCTATCAAGTAATGTTTCCACTTCTTAACAATTGGAACTAATGCATACAATGCTTTATCATAATTCAAATAGTTTCTTACCACACCTATGAAGGTTTTAGAATGATAGCATATTGGCTTCTTTCCCTACATCCGAACTATTCCCATAGCATAATCACTTGCATCTATCTTGATCTCAAATGGACATTAAAAATAAAGAAGTGTCAAGATAAGAGTAACACTAATCTTTGACTTCAAAATCTCAAAGGCCCTTTACTGCTTGCCTCCCCATTGAAAGACCTATATTTTACTAGTCAATGAATGTAAGGGTGATGTAATAAGTTAGAAATTAGCAATGAATTTCCTCCAATATTACACTACACTAAGAAAAATTCTAACCTTAATTACATTATTGGGTTTAAGCCATTTAACTATAACCTCCACTTTTACAGGATCAATTTTCAATTCACCATGTCCTAAAATATAACCCAAGTAAACCAAAGAGGTCTTATTGAATTCACATTTAGACAAATTCAAATAAAGTTTATCCCTTATCAATGCATCCATGACATTCCTAACACGAATCACATGGTCTTCCCATTAATGAGTAAATATCAAAGTATAATATAAGTAGACTATAACAAAACTTATCAAAGAATGGCCTAAAAACATCATTCATCAAATGAATGAATGTATCTTGTACATTACATAACCCTAAAGGCATGAAAAGACACTCAAACAATCCTCATTTTATCTTAAAAGCAATATTTCAAATATCATCATCATTAATCCTAACATGATGATAACTACTTTTCAAGTCTAACTTAGTGAAATATATAGCATTTATTAACTTATGTAGCAAATCATCAATACAAAGAAGAGGGTAATGATTATTAATAGTAATTTTGTTCAAAGCATGGAAATCAACACACATTCACCATGTGCCATCTTTCTTTGGCACCAAAATGATAGGTGAGCCAACAAGATATGTAATAGGATAGTAACACCCTTTTCCAAAAGTTCTATTACCTTCTTCTTTATTTCCTTATTTTCCACCAATGATAACCTATACATGCCAATGTTAGGGAGAGGAAAATCCTATAACAATTGAATTTCATGTTGAACTCCCCTTTTAGGGGGTAACCCTTTGAGGTCTTGAAACACATCATCATAAATACAAATGATTTCAATCAATTCTTTCTTATGTTAGGATCACAATTTTCCATAGTCTGAGAATGTTTATTTTCCTTAGACTTAATAAACATGAGACAAAAATTCTTGTTTGAATTGACTAGTCTTTTTGGTTTCCCTACTATAACCAAGGATAGACTCATCTTAACATGATGTGCTCTGACTATATATTTAATGGCATCCTTAACAAGCAACTATTTATTCTCCTCCATATAGAAGATGGATTTTGTATCATAAAGATAAGGACTTCCTAAAACAATCCTACATATGTCCAGAGGGATTACATCGAAAGCAACTTCATCCTTGAATTTGGATGCGATGATAAATATCAATATTCAAGTTTTAGTTACTTGTAATATTTCATCATCACACACCCAACCAAGTGGATAGGTTTTTGGATGGGAAGTTGTTTGTAGGCCTAACTTTTTAACAATCTCTTTAGAAATCAAATTTTACTATGATCCATTATAAAATAGAGTGTCAATATTAGTATGTTTTGTAACAACCCTAATGTGTAACAACTCATTTATTTTCTTATCATCATGCACATATTTCTATTTTGAAGAGGAAACAAGATTAGATGACTTATTTCTAGAAAGAGAAAAATAATTTTGCATACTGATAGTTGTGATCTTAGTTTCATCCCCAAAGTCTAAACCCAGATCTAGAAATACATTATTAGTTTATTTAATCTTTCTTCCTAAACCTGTGAAAAGGACTAAACTTAGGATGTCATTTCCAACACTTAGAATCATCATGATTTTTATTTTAATGATTTCAAAATGGATTACCCTCTTCTTTATTAATAGTAATAATGGAATTTTGTTTACCCTCTCTAGAAGTTTTCCCCTTAAAATGCTTAACTTTAAATTTCTTACTTTTAACATTAGGAAAATATTCTATTGTCTATTTTTCTCTAGACTCTAAGTGAATGGATTTAACACATGATTCACTTAAACTAGTTGGATTGAGAACTAGAATCATGTGTTTCAAGTAACTATGCAAGCCACCTATATACTTAAGTAGTGTTTCTTATGTATAAAGAGGAATATTCAAAAGTAAAGCCTTTTTCTTAAATTCCTATTTATAATCTTGAAAATTTTGGCCTTTAGTTTATCGGAAGGATTTCCAATCATCATGGCTTATTTCATATAGCCTAAAGGATAAAATTACTTTCTAAGTACATCAACAAATTCACTCCAAGTGGAAATCAAGTTACTTGTATTAATCTTGCTTTCGTTCAACTTAGTCTCCCACCAAATGAGAGTTATGCCTCCCATTCAAAGAGTAATCAGGTGAATTTTAGCCTCATCATTTGTAATCTTTTAGACCTTAAATTATACTTCAATTTGATTTATCTAATTATCCAACTTTTCTACATTAATCTCACCATTAAACATTGGAAATCAAACTTAATATCTAGCTTTAGTAAAGGAAGAGATTCAACAACTTTTTTGTCTTTACCATCACCCGAAGAGGAGGAAGATTTATCATAATTTTTACCACCTTCATCATGGTCTATTTTCCTTAATCTTTCATGATAAATCTCATCGACCATATCCTTCATTTCCAAGAAGGCATATCGAAAAGCTCATTTAGACTTGAAGTCATCTCCCATTTTTGTAGTATGTCTTGATTGAATCTCTACATTGTACTTGGTCAATTCTTCTTCACCCCACCTAGATGTTGACCTTGTCAACATAAACTAAAAATACAAATGGTTAAATACAAAATATGCTTTGATACCAAAAATCTGATCCATTATCATAATCAAGCAAGTGTCATAGCATCAAAGAACACACTTGTAAAGGATCAGAACTTTATTTGAATGATTTAATAAAATAAAATTTTAAAATGATTACAAAATTAAAATTGGATTTTAATTATCCAAAATAGAAAAAATTTAAGAGCGTATCACATAAAAAGATAAAAATTGATATAAAATATCAAATATGATGTGATAATGGAGTTCAGTACAATGGCCTACATCTCTGGATCAACTCCAATGGGGGATCACTCCTTAATAATTTTAGAAAAAATCACTTTATAATATTAATAAGTCTTCAAAAAATCATCTTACAGGATTTAATTTTGTCTTAGAGAAATCCTCGATGTAATATTATTTTGTTCAAAGCCTTATTACTATCTCTATTTCTCTCCACACTCTTACATGCCTTAGAATACAATGTCCACAACCAAAACTTGGCTTCAAATATCACTTCAACCCCTTTATCTACTATTTAGACTCACAAGTTCAATGGTGGAAAATTTATCTTTTCAACCAAAATTGCAAAGTTTGAGTCCCATCCTCTACAGTTTTGTCGGTCATAATAATCCTTTATCCAACATTGGGAAGGTGGGAGGTTTGTTGGATATTGATATACCATAGAATTTGTGGTTTATAATGCCATATAATTGGTATTACCATATATTGTGTGGTAATTTTGGTGGCATGTGGAAAGATTGTGAAAATATATGGGATGTTGGTGGTTTGAACATGGATGGAATATGGTAATTATGTGGAGAACATGTGGCTTGGACTTGATGCATTGCAAGTGGTAGGTTAGAGTGTTTATTTAGAACATTCGATGGCATGATAATTAATTATAATATATATAATGGAATAAGTGGTGGCAAGCCACATGGTGGCTTGAAGACCCCATGTGGTGGCTTGAGGACCTACCACATGATCTATTCTCCTCTTGCCAATTGTCATTTACTTGTTGATTGTTGAGCACTTTCCACTTGTCGACATCCAAACACCAATTTTATTTACTTGTCCAGTTTGATCTTCCACATGTTATAATGTGTGCATATCGGATTTGTTTTGTGAACTAAAAAATGCACCAAAAATCTCTCGATGAGCCCTTCACCATGATAATGATCAACCTATGATTTGATGACTTATTTTTAAAAGTGAAATATAGATCCTCCTAGATCACTAGTCGTGGGACCTTTACTCCACTTATTATAAGTTGAGGGAGCCTTCAAACCCTCTTTATTATACTCATAGGTTATAGGATCCTTAAAACCACTAGTTGTGGGAATCCTTAAAACCTTCACATTCTCTAGTCTCACCAAGGTTGGGGATACCTCTACTTCTCTTGTTGTTGGTTGGGGGAGTCAAACCCTTGATGTTGCACTTGGTAGTTAGGGAGATCCTTTACACTCTTTGATGTACCTAGATGTCGGTCTAGTTTTCAAAAACCTCACCCTCCTAGTTCATAACTATAGTTTCAAAAGCGTTTATCCTATCAAATAAAAAAATAAAATATAAAAAATTATAATTTTATGAATTTTTCTATTGCATCATACATGAATCATACTGCATTGGCCATGATTTTTTTATACTACATCGACCATACAATATGGTAATATCCAACATTTTAGTCTACTATATCAGTCATTTGATATGGTATCAACCATATTTAAGTCCTATTGCATCTTACATACCACATAGTGTCAGCCATGCTAACCTCATTTATACTATATCTGCTATTTTTAAAACTGAATTAACCCATCTTATTTCCTAATTCCATTAGCCATAATTCATGGTATCAATAAAATATGGCTAATTTCCCACTAGATCAGGCATGCCACACAATATTATCCTTTAATTATCCTAAAATCTTCATCCATACCATATGGTATTTAAGATGAAAATTTTTCCTGTCTTCAAACCCACATCAACTTGGCCAATATAGTTCAGTGAATGTAGTGGTTTAATGCTTAACCCTAATAAATGTCTTTATCCCTATTTTTAAATTTTTGTTGACTACCTAATAATTTTCATATTTATAGATTCATTTTTTTTTATTGTTTTGGAAAATTATGTTACAAAAATTTTCCTTTGGCATATATATTTCCTATTCTAATTAATTTTATTACAAAAATGGTGAAATTAATAACAATGCACTATATACATATACTATTACAATCATAGTTGTGACTCATCCTCCAACATACCTACCTCCTAATTTGTAAGCCATATATTATCAAAATGTTACATTTAGATATATAGTGATATGGTTTTCAAATAATAGGCAATGTAAAAATGTAAAGTGGTTTG
>JARHVA010006778.1:645000-712500 GCA_037957365.1 Torreya grandis | reverse complement strand
ATCTATGTGATAATGTGTTATCTCCATGTATGAGTTACCCATAGTTTTCATCATTTATGTGTATAATTTTAAACATGGTGACATTATAATATAAATATAATATAATATTTTTTGTATATATATATATATATATATATATATATATATATATATATATATATATATATATATATATATATATATATATATATATATATATATATATATATATATATATAATTCAATTTATTTTTAATATACAAAAATATTATAATTTATATTATATAGTATTTATATAATAACTATTATAAAGTGAAAGAGTGTAAATCGGCTATGACTACTAACTTGTCATTTCTTCTCACCATCATTACTCAATGCAATTAGAAATATTTCATAATTTTCATGCTTATAATTAGTAGAGTTGTGGGGTAGGCACCATGGTGACTATTGTTAGGATGAAAAACTCACTAAGTTTTATGTGAGCAGGAAAATATATGTTAAAGGTCTGGCATTTTGTCATTAACTTATTTATATAGATCCTTTATGATTATCAAAACAAATATGTATGGTTAAAATTCCTTTTTTATACACTTTCATGGCCTCTCATGCTCGATAAACTCTACGATTCCTCTTTTTCTTAATTAACTATCTCTGCCAATAAGGTTTGTTTTCCTAATTTTGATCATATTCATATATATCATGTAATATATGTAGTATTAGTATATAGTGTATATTTATTTTTTAAGATACAAGAATAATATAACACCTCATATTATCTAATTAATTTTTAATATAAAAAAATGACAAGATGTATGATAGTTTTTATCCCTCGTCCTCCATTCATTCAATCGTTGGTATCACTAAGCTCTAATGTATTATACATGGTATTCACTAGTGGTGGTGGAGTTGGTGAAACACTCATCATAATCAACAAAACCTAGTATAATATAATTTTTACTTTCTATTAATATAATTTATTACATAAAATAAAATATAATATAAAATATAATCTAATTTGATACCAGATCAAATATAAATATAAAATAAAGTATATCAAAACATTATGAGTACTTGTGAATGCATGTTTAAGGTAAAATACAATAGATATTTGGTTCATACCCTGAAACCTTATCACTCTAAGATATGACATATGCTCAACACATTTCATTCAACATCCTTAAATCCTTAATAGGGAGCCCACTTTAATCACAATGAAAATGACAAGATAAACTCAATTAATTTTCACCTATGTCAAATAACTCACGTGACTTATATATGATTCCATATTTTCCATACACATCTACCATAGTATTAGCAACTAAAATATCCCATGTTCCTCCTATTGATGTCTTAAGTAAACAAAAAGATAAAAAAGTAGGGTAAAGTATTCTTAAGGAGCTTGTATGTGTTTCATAGTAGCAAAGATGAAACATAACACATAGATAATAATCAAGTACATAAAATAGTTTTGAGGTTGTAGCATTTGTTTATAGATACATACACTATTTTTTTTAAGACATAACATGTGTATAACATGCAATGAGCACTCTATCATTCTAACCAATGTATTTTTCTAATGACTTGCTATGTGGTATTGCATATTTTCTTGATATAAAATAACCTTGATGTCTCATTTTAGATTTTAGGTTTAGGTTTCCATTATTCTAGTTTATCTTTTAAGATTTAAGTTTTTTTATTATAAATGTTATGCGGTACATTATTTAGGATTTAACTTTAATTAGGTTTATTAATTGAGCTAAATGTTCATTTAGTTAAGGTGATTTTGCTTTTATGTTTTATATTGTTAATTTGTTTTAGGCATATGTTTCTCAACAATTATTAGTAATACTTTAAAGCTCTTTTATGTTTTTTCATCCTTAAGTTTTTCATAGTTTAGGTATAGCATTTAGATTCATTTCTATCATTTTTATATTCTTTACATTATTTTCAAAAACACATTTTTTTTTTAATGTTCTTGAGGTTTAGTCAAAAGTAATTAATTATGTGTCATCCAAGTATATTTTTTTAATGCATCGATTCTAATAACAACATCATCATTTTATATATCCTTTCTAACAGAAATTTATAATCTAAGGGAGTAGAAATGATGAGACAAGGAAAGCGTCCATGGGTTTCATGTGAGGTATGACTATAAATTTATACTATTTAACTTTAAAAACACTAATTTCCTATAATGAATAATTAAATCCCTTATGGGGTAACTATATTGGTGTAAAACCTAATAGATTCATCTCACATCTTGCCTAGAAAAACTAATGTTTTTGTCCTCACTCCTATGCTAACACTTATGTGTAAGCATTTATTATTTTGATGCAATACATAATGCATGCAAAAATTATAGGGATTTGATGTTTTGGTCATATATATTCTCCATAGTTTTAGAATAGACCTAGTTTCTAGAAAAAAATTGATTGGAGAGAATCAGAACAAATGATAGTAAAGGAAGAAGTTGTAAGTGTTTGTAGTAGACTCAGTATAAAATAATTAAGTATGCCTACTATAAGAAATCTTAGTAGAGTGAGTATAAGTGAGGATGATGATGAAGTGGTTGTGTTTTTTTTTTCTTTCAAAAAATGATCTTATTTTGATGAGGTGCAAATCTAATTCTCTAAGGATGTCTCCTCTATATAATGACAAGGGATGTAAATCCAAGCAGGTGAGAATGCCATTCAATAGTGATAGGGAATATTAAATTAAAGTTGAATATGAAGATGAAAATGATGATGAATTTTATAAAACTTGTTTTGACGAGGAGGTAGAGGAACTTCTAATGTATTCCCCCAAAAATCCCAATTAACCTATGTTAAGAAGAAGGATTTGACATTAAAAGGGATATACAAGTTGTGACTAGAGAAGTTAATGTATGCACATAATATTTTCAAAATTTATTAGTTATTAGTGTTTTATCTCTTGTAATAACCTATTGAGTCTTAATATCTCTGATTACATACCTTAAAGGGTACACCAAGAAAGGGGTGGGTTAACCATTGGTGCTTCATAGGATTGGTGTCCCCTATACCACCACTTGCTATGAATCTAACCATCTCATACACAATTCCCTTAGAAATATCTCCTCTCTCTCACACTCCTCCAAGAATTCACCACCTTACTTATCCATTTCTTATGCCTAAAACCCTTTTTGATCATTTTCATTACACTATCGACCTCTTCAACTCTATATTCAAATTAATAAAAGCACATTATGGGTCTAGGTCAACTTTAGCCAACCTAAACTGAAACCTAAATTTTTTTTATAAAATAAAAATACATAATTGATTGGGCCAACCCTATCTGCTAAAATTTTAGAAAGGTTTAGGGTTAGATATAGATATATATACACATTCATTTTTTCATTTCTTAGAGAGAGATAAGAGTTAATTATTCATTTTTATTTAATTAAAATATGTTCTTCCACCACTCTACTTGAGGACTTATCTATTATGGTTTATACTTAAAGAAGAATATTTTCTTGTGGAAGAGTCTTGGATATTTTGGCCTTTTTTAGTGATCCTTATAAACCACAATAACCTATTGAAAATAACCTTTGTCCAAGGGAGAGATTGAGCCTTGACGGGTTCATGTTCAAGGTAAGTATCTCTAACTTTACTCTTCTATTTTACTAGATAGAAGTAGCATATGTAATGCATTTTTAATATATTACTATCTTCATGCATTAGGGTTTTAAATATACATAGCTTAGTTAGGATTCTCCTATGCATGTGTAGTTTTTATGTTTATTACTCCCACTTTGTCTCATAATATTTGGTGAGAACTAGTTAGATTTTTCTTTCCTTTGCATATACATTGTGAATATGAAAACATAGGACCTAGATAGGGTTATTACATAGTGTTATTTTACTAGAGGTTTTGGAACCCTCTCTAGTGATATTATTGTGGTAAGAAATCCCTTGATTATGTATAAAATATCCATCTCGGTCATGACTCTAAATATATAATATATTAATGATCATAAGTGTAAATAAGATTTATCTTCTTTAAGAAAGGATTGAATAATAGATCAGTTGCATTTCCCTTTGTATAGGTTCTATTGAACTCAACATGAATCAAAATATTCTATGTTTTTTTTCATGCTTGAATTTTATAATTATATTATATATTTCTATTTTTTTAGTACTGTATCAAACCTATCAGTACAGTTCTAAAAATTTGTTCATAGGTTTAACACATAGTCACTCTAAAATGAATATTTATCTATGTAGGTCTTCTCTAAATACAAGTGACTAAATTGATCAATTTAGTGGAATCTTAGTTTTCAATTCTACATTTGAATACATATTCAAACCCATAAACTTTATTTGTAATTTTCTTATTTTAGCATATAATTCTAAAAACATAGTTGAGCTAGTTGACTATATTCATATTTTATTTTTTGCCACATAGGTTTTGCAAACTCTGTCAAACTAGTCGACTCTCTTAACACAATTTTTGAATCAACATTTGAAAATAATAACATAAAATTTTATAATCTAAACATCTTCCAACCCAATAAGGTTCATTCTTACTCGCTCTATCATTTCAATTCTTTTTTTAGTACTATTTTTTACATCACTCTACATAGTTTTTAGTCCATTTTCTATCTTAATGACATAGTCAACCTGTTCAATTATGTTCTTTTAGATATTGCTCCCAAAAATTAGTAAAAATATATTTAACTCTATTATGAACTATTTATATACAGTATCATATGAGTTGATTCTATACTTTTCACAATCAAATAATTAACCTCTATTTCTAGTAATTAATTCACCTTTCCCTTTAGTTGCTTGCATGCTTAGAGTAACAAACATAGATTAATTAGGTAGATTTTCAAATTACTAATTTAGTCACACTATTTTTCTATTTTTCACACACTTATAAATAATTTTACATATGGAAACATTAAAAAAATATCTTTCTATAGTTTACCTACTTTTATTTCATCACCAAGGGGGAAGCCGACTTGGTTTTCTAGCCAATTATAAACATGTGGTTAATGGTATATGTTAGCAAAGCACATAAAACACTTATTCATATGGGATTATGAGGTGAGGGAGTGTGCACTAATACCAAGTTGATTTCATCACCAATACAAATTCCTTTAAGCTTAAACTTCCCAAAACTAACCTTAGTCTACTATCTAGTTACTAATTGCATTCAACTTACCAAACACATTAAAATGAAAACTTTATTATATCTTAATAACACTTAGGAATGACCAATTATTTATAATTTAATTTCAAGTTGTTTATTTATGTTGTATTGGGTATTTATAATGTTTGTTTTAACACTTAGCATTGGTATAACATTTGTGATGTGTGTTCCAATTGGATCAAGCACATTGATTCAATTGCTTATGTGCTTAAATACATTTTCTTTAATATTATCTTCCAAAACATTTCCATATTTTTATAAAACTATATTTTATATTTACATATCTATCTAAAACACATAATTTACCTATTTGACTGTATATCTCTATCTTCCTATTCTTCCCCTGTCTAAGTAGTACACAGTCGATCTATCTAGTTGTGTCTTCTTATTTGTTGGCTTGTTCCATGTTTAGTAGTATATTATTGACCAATATTAATGTGTATATCCTTATATTATTTCAATTTTATCCTTTATAACACATATTTTATCAGCTCAATTATGTCGTCAATGCTTAGCAATCTCCCATCGAATCAGCTCATGATTTTATCAAATGAAGGAAATATTTGGCTCAAAAGGCCTATCACAACATGAAAGATGACAAGTTTTTTAAACTCTTTATAATATAATTATAATCTTCAATCTAATACAAGGTTTTAAATTTTGTACCCCAAATGTTAAATTAACCTCTTGATTAAGCTAAGTGCCAAGACTTCTTACTGGAATAGTTTGAACCTAATACTCAAATCATTAAGGGATATTTTCAACATTAAACCAATGTGATAACTAGAAATCCTCCTCAACCCAAACCATAAGTATTAAAATCTTAAAATCCCCAACCTTATCATATGCAATTAACTATGCAATAAATGAAAAAATGTTTAACACCCTCAGAAACATTCACGTACCCCAATAATCCCCCTAAATGGTATGATATTAATTATTTTTGTTGGTTCCACGATGATATAAGTCATTCCAATGAAACATGTAGAGGGATTAAAAAAATTACATTTATTTTATGCTTGGATATTCATTTAATTATGATGTCATGATTCAAATCCCTAGTCAATATTACATTAATGCTTATCAAAAGAAATAAGCTCCCAAAGTTTCTTATTCTAACAAACCACAATATTTCTTTGAATCTAACCTTAAACAAGAAAACAAGGATATTTTTGTAATTCAATCTGATTATGATAAATATTAAAACCATTCCTCATATGTAAATGCATCTATAGTCAGTTATTGATGCATACCAACTCACTAAGATCCCATCACCACACCGAAGAAACCATATTTGTAAGGGAAACTTTTCATAGATAATACTACTACTCACTTATATTTGGAAACCGATGAGGAGATAATTCATCCCTTTAAACCTCCAATAAATTATCTTCATCCTAAACCTATTTACCTTCTAAGCCTTGTGTTTGTTCTAGTTCTTCTAAAACCCATTGGATCTTCCTAGAAAAACTCAACTCTATGCTTTGCAAAATTCATCTCATGGAGTTAGTTCATACATATATTTATCATTTTAAGTTCTTAATGTAACAAATTCAATAAATTGAAGAGCCTTATCCCTTAGAAGAATAACTTTTCTCTCATGAGCCTCAACCAACAACAATGCATACTAATTAATCCATTTTTCATTATTCAAAACCTTCCATATATTTAATCAAATAAGACATGATCAATGATGAAATATTCTTTTAAGATAATGATTCGTCACTCTTTATCAAAATATACATTAATACAACCCTCACTCATAAATTATTAGTAGGCTAAGGGTTTGGCATTAATGTGACATCTGTCTAGCTCATTTAATAACTAGGCTATAACAAAGATCATCTCAAACAAAATTATTTGACATGTCATGGATTGGAAAAGACTAATTAAATTAAAATTGGTTATATTTGGCTTACTCTTATTATTGGACCCAATACTATACAACTAAACTTATATCCTCAATTTACCATTATCTTACAATATACTCTTAAGACACTCAGGGACTCATGTCATGAGGGTTATTGCCTCTTCCATTATCCAATGTATAAATTTCCTTCAAGTAGGTAAAAGGTATAAACATGAGGCTGATCCTAACCCATGTAGAATTCATCTCCCTATTCCTAAATATCAATATTAGATTCCATTTGTTCCAAAGATTAATGCTTCCCCTTTACCTAAATTCTCAATATGAATCATGATTTACATGTCACTCTTGCTAATTATGATGACAATGAGCCCAATGACTTGAAAAATACATGTAATACTACTAAGCTACATCCTTACATCTTAGATTGGTTACGTTCATCCTTACAATTATTTTACTTAGATCTTTTGGGTTGCCTAGGAATGTTGTTGCATGTTGCAATCCTAATTTCTCACTTTCTTGCCCCCCCTCAATTTTCTTAGATATACTAAAGACCTTCCATATGCATAATATCATACCATGTGTCGTAATTATATTTTAGGCCCCAAATATAGTTCATATAATTATAATGAACATTTGACCTTTTAGATGCCTAATAATGTGCCACATAGCATGATTCTATTTTCACTTTCTCTAGGATGGTACATATGCTTAAAAACATTTCAACAAGATCCTATATTAGTGATATCTTAAAAATTATCAAGATCATACTTATTAGGATCATACAAATTATCAACCCATATAGACACTAAACTAGGCTCCAAATGACTGAATGGATGCTATGTGGAATGAACTACCAACTAGATGGCATGATGTTATTCATTTAAGCATTTCATAAGTTTAAATTTTATGACAATCTATCCTATCAAGATCATCACATAACTAGGATGTTTTCCACTTGGATCAAGTTATTTTAGTATACTTAAGTATTTTTACTAAGGGAATAATTCATCCATTAAATGGCCTAAAATTGATTTTTTTAATGTATTTTTAAAAAAAATTGGACTTAATCAGTTGTTAAATGGACTAATTATGTATTTTATAAAGAGCCTTCTTAAATTGTTAATTTTATATGATTTTTTGTTTATCATTTTGAGTCTTTGCCTTAGCGATTTTTAGTTTAAATTGGGTGATTTAAACTATAATAGATAGTTTATTTGAAAATTAAATGATATTCATTTTTATAGGCCCAAATTATCTAAGAATCTACCACCTATCAATATTTTATGTATCCACTTATCTAGATCAATTTGGATAAAGATATCCTCCAAAAATATTTTGGGCCCCTTTGATGATGCCACATGGTGAAATCCCATTTTGTTTGGCCTCCAAGATGGCCAGTACAAGTTCAGTCAGTAACATGTCCTTTTGGTAAACATTATGATGCCACATGGCATCATACCTCTTCTCTATAACCCTATGTCAATTAAATTAATAACATAGAACAAATATCAAATGACCCTCTGAGATATGGACACATGGTATAATATCCTTGATTTTATATAATAAGGATATTCTACAACAAGCAGGTAATTGAAGAGCTCTAGCTGAGTGATAGCTTGCCAATTTTAAATATATAATTGCACAGTAGTGAAAGAAAATTCAACATAATCTAGACTTGTAACCAAGTTATGAGTTAATAGAAAGTCAGTACATAACAAGACCTTTGCATGTAAAAGACACAGTTGCTTTATCAAATCATGAGAAGTGGACATTTGGAGTGACCTTACCAAAGAAGATACATGGACATCCATAAAATAACTAGACTCTAAACATGATTTTTACCTTTCCCTTCTTGGTAGTCAAAATTAAAAAAATAGATTAAGTCTAATCAGATTTGTATTGTTAGGTTTTATTTTATCATCTAATATAATAAGGATAATGTAATAGATTGCTAAGTAGGCCAAATAGTGGGCTGAGTTTGATGAGGTCATACACATCAAGATCAAGCAAGGTAAGATCATAAAAAGATAAAATAAATAATTTAATTAGGCATGATCACCATAGTGAAGTGTTTGATCAACTATCATAAGGATTATTCATAGTTAGAAGATAAAATTTTCCCCAACATTTAATACAATGATAATGAATCAAAAGGTCTAAGATTCAACATGAACATGTACAAACCTCAAAAATTCCTTATTCCAATACTTCCTTATTACCAATATTTAATAGAAAAGGGTACATTTAAATGACACATTTTTATTTTGAAGATGATCACACATTGAACTTGTGCCTTAGTTGGAGCCTATTATTTAATGTTTATAACCACTTGGTAGGTGGGTAATGTATTGAATATTTTCAACCACTTGGTGGGTGGGTGATATTTTTGAAAATCTATATAAGGCTAGTAATAATATTTAACTAAGGTATGGATCATTATTTTTACAAAGTGTAGTAGAGGACAAGATAATTAATTTCTATAAGTTATTATTTTTCTAAATTAGTTTTTATTGTGACCAACTTTTTTGTGAAGCATTTTATGTACTTCTCCTAATTATGATGGAGCCAAACACTATTTTTCAATAAAATATTTATCAATTGAAATTTTGTTAAGACTGATGTTCATTATCTATGCATGTATATTATGGTTTAATCCATATTTCTTGATATTTAAATACTTGAGACTCGTATATCATATTTATTCATGGTTTTGTATACTAGTTAGACTACAAATTAATTCCATAGAGTTTCTCTATGACAAACGACTTAAAAAAATTTCTAGATTCATTAAAGGATTTCATCTTTCTCTTTAACCTAATTGGTAAAATAGATCTAAAATTGTAATCCATGTTTATGAGTTTTATCTTAATTTTAAACCTTGTCATTATTTTTAATTCACTATTGAATCCATGCATTAATTAATAAATATATATTAGATGTATCTTCATGTCAAATTCAATCTTGTTGATTATCTAAGAAACTAATCCATGGGATTAACATTGCCTATCATTTGTCTAGATTTATTCTAAACATGCCTCTTCACATGGGATAGTTACACATTAACCACGAGGCTATCCTCCAATTGAAGACTTGGTAGTAGTGTACCTTGTAGATATGTTGTCTCATTTCAATATAGGTTAGGTGGATTTCCACCCTACCTTAGTTTTTGTGTTAAAAAATACATCAATATATTGACATGAATGGAGGGCCTAAATTAGACTTATTGTTAAGATCGATGATTGGTTTTGGTTTGAAACAAAGATTTTAGTTTTATCATTGGTAAGATATTGCCTACACCAAGACATTTCAAGTTTTAAATATATAAAATAGAAATATTATAGCTATGTCAAAGTCTATTAAGGGTGAATTTAACTATTATTCTTCAAAAAGAATATAAAAATGCATCTAACAAAGGGAAATATAATACTAGATATACTCAATCAACAAATAGTTATCCTAGGGTTGCTACCTTGTTAACATTCTAAGGGTTGCTTGTGATTTGCCAAATAATATTGAAAAGTGTTGTCCAAAATATGGGTTATATGGGATTAAAACCATTGTGGATAACATTCAATCTTTAAAATAATCCATCATAAGAAATCAATTTCAGCATGAAGATGTGTGTTACCACTTATTTCCTGAATCATTAAATGAGTCAACCTATGGTTGGTATTTTGGCCTGCAACATGGATCCATCAATTCTTGGAATGATGTAGTTATTATGTTTGTCAATCACTCTAGGGTACCTATTGATCCTATAATCATCTATCATCACTTTGTTGTTACTTGTAGAGAACCAAATAAACCAATGAGTGCATTTAACACCTATTTCCAAAAGTTATACAAGATATTGAAATATCACTGTAGCCAAATAGAAGTGGATGCTATTAAGATATACTTAATATCATTAAATCTAGTGGTATTCATGTTCATTCTAAGAATTCAATAAACTCTCACATATGTCTTTATCCTAAACTAAAGCCATAAATATTAAGCAATGAATTATACAATGAGGCTATGGTACTTATCCACTCCAATACTTATGAAAACTAGTATCATACAAATAAATCCCAATGACTAATAAATCACTAATGCATAATACACTAATGATTAACCTAGTCCTATTATCTATGTATCTAAATCAATAATCTTCTTATAATCTAGTCCCCTACAATAATATTTATGAGAATCAAGTTTTTTATTCAAATGAAGTATTTCCATAGTTAGGTAACGAAAACTTTATTCGTAAACCTCAAAAAAACCCTATTATCTCACTGCACATGACTAATAATCTTGGTACAACACACAATCAACAAGTGGTCCCATCATTTTTAAACAACCAAATACCTCCTAATATGGTTCATAATAAAATAACACCTCATACACCAAAAATTTTAAATGTTACAGCTCCTATAACTAACAATAATAATTAGAATGGTAATAAGAATAATTAGAATACATGTAATTTTTTTTCATTCATACTTCATAATATTAAAATGGGGGCATGTAAATCATGAGTTAGGAAACTTGTAGTATTTATTTAGAATATTCATAAGTAATGTAGTTGATTTTAGAAGATAGGTATCTCAGAATCAAATTATGAACAATCCATCTCAAAGTAGAAATTTAAATTTCTAAAGGACTAATCACTAATAGAATATCAGGCCTTACAATAGAGGTGTACCTAATCCTCTTGACAAAGTAAGTCAAACTAATACAATTCTATAAATTTAAGTAAATCTGGTTGATTTGTCCTTACCTAGTTCGTGTACATTGCATAATACAATAGATCATGTTGAAACTGATTATGGTGATTTTATGTCAATTTTAAAAATCTTTCAAAAAGAAATGTAAAATTTGGAAATAGTGCCTATAGCTTAAAGTAACCAAGATCAATCTAGAACTAACCTAATTACACCCTTAGTTTCAAAAACATATGAATTCTTATGTGAGAGTGAAAACAAATTAGAAGATAAATTTAATGAATTTTAGGTTTTTAGTAAATTTAAAAGAGGAAATAATTACAGGTCAAGGAGAAAATTTCAAACACCTTTAACAACTTCTACTCTTTCAAAAAATACCTAGGTCCCACCTTACTAAAATTTGAATTATAATCAATTTCCTCCAAAATAGCCTAACACATTTTCACAATCAAAGACTAATGCCATTTATATATAAGCTAGTAAGTCATTATAAAAAAAAGAAATTAAATATAACATTGTATAGGATTTATATAAAACTAAGGATAACATATCCATGTTTGACTTTATGCAAATGACTAATCATAAATAATTATTGGTCAAAGCTTTATCTCCTCCAAAAGGAAAATAAATCAATAAAGTAGAAGATGCACATGTTTTTGTTTATAAAGAAAAAACTAAAATTCCTTTTATTTTAGTAATTCATATTTTTTGTAAAAAAACTACATAACTATTTGGTGGATTTAGGTTCTTTAGGCAATGTGATGCCATTTTCAATTATTAAAAAGCTAGGATTGACTCCTACCCAGTCAAACTCAAAGGTAGTGAATGTATACAAATCAAAAGTATAATTCATTAGGGAGTTAAATCATATTTAAATTAAATTATCTTCATATCCAAGGATACAATAGTTCATTAACATTCAAGGAGTTGATATCCGTAATATATATGGTATGTTCCTATGTATAGATTGTTTTAGGACATTGAAAAAATATATGGTGATTGTTTTTTCCTTTATGTGATTCCAATGGCATGCTATGCCAAATTAGATTGATATCATGAGGGAAAAAATGAAATATTAATCACTAAATACAATAATACCAATGAGATATTGTATGAAGAATCTAATATTAGTGTTTATATTATTGCAAATAGAACTAAAGAAGTCTTTTTCATCGGTGTTATTTCACCTATTAAATAAGATGTGTCATGAAAGGATATGTATGATGTTAGTGATAATGAGAGAGAGTAGTAGTTTATGATGAGGTAATTATTGAAAATATGAATTTTAATGGTTTTCTCATGCTACAAAATTATAAGTTCCAAGTATTCAACTAACAATTGAGATTGAGTAGTTATAAAAGGTTTATAAAGAAGATTATTCATATGCATATAATATATTATTATTATTTATTTTGGTCACTAAATATGGATAGTGGTATCATCTAAAACCTTAGGTGAAGTAATGCAATCCATCCTTCTTCTCAGCATTGAAAATAGTAGTAACTTAGATAGTGGGTAGTTCTAAAGTGAAAGATGAATATTTAATAAGGATCGATGATATAAATAAATATTCATTTAGAGAAAATAAACATACGTCAAATATTAAAGAGATAAAAAATAGGGATTATCAATCAAAGAATAAGATATTTATCTTTTGGATTTCAAGAGTAGAAGTAATGAAACTAACATTGCTACAACATGCATATCTCAACAATAACAATAAACAAAGGATAATCAATTATGGGATTTAAATTTTGATGCTTCTAAATACATGTAAGGTTGTGGTGATATAAAAAAACTCATCAAGTTAATGGGGAAGTATTATTTGGTTGCATTCAAGTTGTAGTTTGTTTGTATAAATAATGTTATTGATCATGAATCATTTATTCATGGACTTTAGTTTGCTCTAAAAACAAAAGTCAAATACCTGAATGTATTAGGTCATTTAGAGCTTTTGGTTAAGTAATTATAAGTCAATATGCCTATAATGACAAATATTTGTTAAGATACCATAATAGAGTATGAAATTTGAAAGAGGATTTCAATAAATTTAACATATAAATAGTACTTTGTAGAACTAGTCACATAACAAATGCTTTAGAAGTAACTTCAAGTACTTGAGAGATGATAGCTAATTATCGCTTGAAGATATTTTTTGTAGAAATGGTTGCCATTCCTTATATTTATATAATATCATAATTTGTCAAGTTTTCAATGATGATGAACCTATTATTGATTTATAGTGAGCATAGATGTCTTTTAGTCTCAAATCATTGATGAATCTATTAGATATGACATTGAGCTAAATAAAGAAGACATCTTGAACCTAAAGACAAATAACATCCTAAAAGGTATAGTCTTTTTGGAAAGGTTGTTTGATATTGATTATCAATGTATGACAGAGATGATAGTTACTTCTAAAGGTATGATGTATGACCCATGTAATATTGGGTATGTAGATGATTCAAATAAAGTTCTCATATGCACAAGTTGTATTTAAATAGAGAAGTATTAAATTACATAAGATTTAAGGACTATAAGGAAATGATAGATTGGAATTATGAATATTTGAAGGTATTTGACACTTTAATTCTCACCCATACCATTTCTCTTAATTCAATAGTTAAGCCTTTTCATCAGAGATAGAGGCTTGTGAATCCTTTGTTAGAACCCTTAATCTTATAAGGAACTACAAAAAATTTTATCAGTCAATATTTTTTATCCTCTTAAGAACTTTATGTGGGCATAAAACCTCATTTTCATGTAGAAAAAGAGTGGATATTACACTTTTGTGTATACTTCAATATTGTAAATAATTCTTCAAACAAAGATAATTAAGCATTGCCATCTTTAGATGAGGTGTTACAAAATATGAATGGATCACAAATGACGTTGATTTAACTTTTTTGGGAATAATGGAGTTTTATTCCTATTTTAGTTAAGGGTTTGAATTAATAAATTAGTATAAAATATAACAATAAATGTAGTCCTAATTTTTATTACTATTTATAATTTTCACCTTTCTAAGAATAAAAATAAATAAGAAAAAATATAACTTCACTAGAAAACAAATGGAGATGGATAATACAGAGGTTTAAAATGGTTGTGTAGGACTGGGAAGGTGTCATAAACATAAATCAATATTTCATTCAATGAAGGATATGAGCACTAAAAAGTGGATGCTTTGGTGTCTAACATTGTTGTTCATTCCTGTCGTTGTTGTCCCAACTAATCATAGAGACCTAAAACTTTCTAGGTAGTTATGATGCGCCTGTGTGAGTGTGCTTGTGAGAAATTGAGTGATGGTTGTTGAAGAACTCAATAGGGATCTAATTTTATCTTTAAATACTAACCTTCTATCATGCTTGATAAAATGATATTTGAGTCACTTGAGAAAGAGGGGGCTTAGCATGTGAGATGTTTTGAATGTGTAATCCACACCGCTTGTGTGGGTACACTACCTACATACCAATACTTTGAAGATGGATCGATTCATATGTAATTCTCCCACCTAGTGTGTCTTTTTCAATAGTATGATGCATATGCAAATTCTAATTTAATACTATTTTAGGTGGTCAAGGACCTGTATGAATATTTGAGTATGTTTGTAACTATGTTGGGTGATTGTATGCAAAGAATATAAAAGTTGGCCTTAATTATTTGTTTGTATTCTTGATCTATTTATAAGTTTTGTCACCTCCTTTGTAAATGAGCTTTAAGTGGGATTTTATAAGGAACAATTGGTCATGGGTCAGATGTATTCATGCTAGGTCGACCTAATTAAGGATAAGGTCTTGATGGAAATGACCATTGGGGCTCAAAGTGTAAAAATATAGGAGCATAAAAAATGATACACTTTGGTGCTTAGTATTATAGTCTAAATGGGACACTCTTGTCTTACAGGCTCGAGACTTGGGGGAATATGATTGGTATGGGTAATAGTGTCTAGCTAAAGTAGAATGACTATTCAAAAGGTTTTGAATTATTGTTAATGAGCAAAATGGTGTCTATAAGGGTTGCATGAGCATGCAAAAAATACTTATGGATGGGGCATCACAAGCCACACTCAAACTACCAATTTGGAAAATTTTATATGGCTACATTTTCCCCCCATTTATTTTAGTGATGTAGCAAACCAAAATACTAGGATAAAGGAAAAATAGATAGCATACCTAAACTTACATACAAGGGTGAAGCCCATGAATATGTGTGATACTGAGTGTGCATATAGAGAGCATAATGCGAAGCATAAATATGCAAGAGAAAACAAGGAGTAGATCAGTTATTACTAGACACGCTATGTCTAAAATAAGATTGTAAAAAGGCTAGATAAAATAAAGAGGAAGAGAAAGGAATGAATACACCTCAAAAAGTACATGAACCAATACAAAACATTTTGTGATGTATAGTGATGTTGAGTTATGTTGAGTGATGATGGGTATGTGTTGTACCAAGATTAATATCATGAATAGATTTGAGTTCTTGATTCCCTAAGGGTGGCTAAAGAATAAAAAATCTATCCCTTTGGATCCATAATCACCCATTATGTAGTGAATCTATGTGATCATGCATGCATTAATCGATGTTTAGATTATGTGTCCAATCCCTCTGAGTAGGTGGCTCAAGAATACAAATGCTGGCTAGTCCTCTGGCTCCATCATTGCCCATTAAGTGTGAACTATGAACTAATACCATATGAATTTTTGTCATATGAGATGGATCATGAATCCCATGAGTGATCTATAATCTAACAATTTTTCATGGATAGTTGAATGTATACTAAAACCTAGGCCAAAAGGTGAATATTAAGCTTGTATGAAAGCCACTCTAAAACTAAGAACTAAGAATATATGAAAGCCACTCCAAAATGATGCCAATAACCTATATATGGAATAATGAATGCAAATATTGAGATTACCTAGGTAATATAATGAACTAAAAATTAAACAAGGTAAATGTGTTATGCACATTGCCCCCGATCATTGGTGTTTATAACATGGATTCTGATCTAGAAGTTATACCAACTACCCAATCTAAAACTATAAATAAGAGTCATCATGATATGCATGATTCCCCCTATATATAGATAATCTAATTAAAATTTTAATGAAACTACCTAATCTAAACTAGAATCAAGATCCATCATATCTCGCATGATGCCCCTTATATCTAGATAACCTAAATAAAACTGTAATAAAACTATCCAATTTAAACTAAAAGTGAGAGCCATCATGTCATGCATGATGCCCCCTATATCTAGATCATATAAGTAAAATTGTACTAAAGTTACCAAATCTAAATTGGACTATAGTTGAGAAAACTATAATTGACCTTACCTTTCTATCTATTTTTGAAAATTCTAGATTTTTAGCTACTTGGATAGGAGCACCAAAAAGTGGTCACTTTATTATCTAACACTATAGTCTGATTGGGGTGATCTTATCCTTAATTATTTTTAATGATTTTTCTATGTTCGTCTCTATTTTTTTGATCTATTCTATGTGTTTTGTATTATGATTTCTATTTTGAGTGTTCTAAAAAATTATTTTGATTAGTAGAGGGCTTGGATCTCTATGACAAAACCCCTATTTGTTTCCTCCTCTTCTAAGGGTAGGAATGAAGAAATTGAAATGATTTCCCTTAGAAAAAAGAGTCCTACAAGTGTGTTATGTTTTAAAATACATGATATATCAATGATGATAAAAAATATGTCTTAAGATATAGCATAGTTTGTGTTTGGGATTATTAGATAAACCGAGGTATGCCAGGATAGATTTAACAATGTAATAGCATGTACATTATACTAAACAAAAACTATAAATCTAGTTATTTGTCAAAGAGGGATGGAACATGATGTCCATCATGGTATCCAAGAAGGCAAGATAATGTCTGATGTGGATCATGACATTACAAATAATTAAGAAGCAAACAAGCAAGCACACAAGGCAAGAAGCATATAAAAGAGGCCAAGGGGCCATGAAAACAAGGAGCATGGGTAAATATTACTCAAAATAGGAAAAATAAAGAATTAAAAAGAGGCCAAGGGGCTAAGAAAACAAAGGACATGGGCACATGTCACTCAAACTAGGAAAATCAAGCATACAAGGCATGTTCAAATGCCCACATACACATACAATTGTAAATAAATAGGATTTGCATGAGGGCCACAAACACATACAAGAGTATAAGCAAAGGATATTATAAAATGTCCTAAGGCATAAACAAGTAACAAAATAAGAACTAATAAATGTAATAACATCTAGGTACTCAAAACAAGAAAGGAAGGTATGTAAATGCTGGAAACACTAACACATCTAACTAATCAAAGTAATAAGTGAAAGTATGAAAAACATGCAGTACAAGACTAGGTAGATGTTAATAAATACACAAGTGCTCTATAATAGTGAGTGTCGATAGAATAATCTATGTAATCTAGTAAGTAATGTAAATCAACATGCTAACTAGAGTGTGTGGTGTAGGAATGGCATAACTTGAATGCTGTAGTCATGCAAAAGATGCCCATGGTGGGTAGATATGTTGATGTA
The DNA here is from genome assembly GCA_037957365.1 of Torreya grandis. Classification (NCBI taxonomy): domain Eukaryota; kingdom Viridiplantae; phylum Streptophyta; class Pinopsida; order Cupressales; family Taxaceae; genus Torreya; species Torreya grandis. Next base: position 694,231 of record JARHVA010006778.1, on the reverse strand, counting down.
TGTCTTGAATGTAAAATTAGGATGCTCAGTAAATGGTTAGAGTGAAGTAATGAAGGATCTGGGTGTTACTACACACACTCAAATAAGATCAAGTGAAACATGGTAATGTAGATAAATTGATAAACAATAGCATAGAAAAACAAAATGTAAGTCTAGTATGGTATTAGAAATGTAAATCATGGATAATGTATATAATTGAAAAAAATTTAGTGTTTTGATTTATTTGAATGTTTTTGTATTTTGAATTATTATATTATTTTTAGTATTTTGAAATAAGTTATATACAAATAATCAGAAGAAAACTATGTACAAGAAAGTGAAAAGAAGCTATGTACATGTAAGCTGAGAAATTATGTACAAGTAATCTGAGAAGAAATGATACTAACCAAAGAATCTCATAAGAGACTCCCTATCATGTTGTTATGTATCAAGTATAGGGATCGTACATGATCATGAAGCATGATGGAAGGGTTGAGACTATGAATCTAAAATTTATGTATGATGTAAGTGATTTGAAATCTTTGTAGTGGAAACTGACTATTGGGTCCCCATGTAATTATGAGAAGTGGATGCAAATATGGGGATCTTAAGGACCCATTTGGTAGTATAAGAATCTCTCTAAAAATTTCCTCTATGTGTATAGGCCTAAAACCTCAATGATACTACCTTGGGTATGCATACTATAGCTAAAAACTATTTATAGTCCTGAAACTATCACTAATGTAGTGCTCTCTCTAAGAGAGACATCCATGGAAGTGTATTAACTCTCTGTGCTAGTGAGCAAGGCATTGACTATGTCTAAATCTCAATTGGAGGAATAACTATAACTAGTAGAGGAGCTAAAATTGTATCAGAAGGGATGCTAACCTAAGTGACAAAGCTATAACTATGGGTGTAATCAACCTTCCTATATTCATAAAATTGGGTGATAAAATGTACCTCATGATCTACTATAGGTATATATCTAGTAGTAGGTCTGAGATAAGATCTAACTAAACCAAGTTTTAATGGAAGAGGAATAGATATGACCTTTGGTGTTTTCTTACGTATAGTAGTGATAGGGAGATACTCAAAAGTAGCCAAAGAGTTAGATACATGTAGGTAAAAACCATGTATGTGGGATGAAATTCATGTAATTGGAGTTATAAGTTGTATATAAATATGATTATAAATAACATTCCACATGAGAGATAACAATCAAGGGATAGAGAGCATGGATCTTTGCACTAATGCAGAAAAAACTTTGACTTGTAACATGACATTTCTAACATGTTTACAAATATAGATTTCAAAATTATTCTACATGAGAGAGAGAGAGAGAGAGAGAGAGTATGTAAAATAAATAATGAAAACTTGTATTAAGGAAAAGTAAACACTGTTATGAAGGAAAGGGATATTAACATGTTTAGAAATAAATTTCTTAATATCATCCCATATTATAAAAAAGTAAGCATGAAAGGGAAGAATGAAGACTTTCATTAACATATAGTAACTGAATCATTCATATACATGATAATATTGAGTATGGACTCGTTATTTATAAGAAATGTTTTGAAATAAGTGAGATCCATTTTTGATTTTACGTGAAATCTGATTTTTATGTAAGGTGATACCTCAAGAAGAAAATGACTTATATATTCAAATAGGGTTTGAAATAAAATGATTTTTAAATTTATTATGGTGAATTTTAAAATTTAAATGTGAAATTATGATTTATATATATAGGAAAAATTAGAAAATTATTGCTAATATCAACAGGGAATTTTCCCTAGGGTTTTTAGGGATTTTGTGTACAAAAAAGGTAAGTCAGGTTCACTAAAAGATTTAAATTTTTGGGGAATGATACATTTTTATTCCTATTTTAGTTAAGGAACTGGATTAATAAATCATTACATAATATATAAATAAAAATAGTCCTAATTTGTATTCAAACCTTAACCCTCCATCATGCTTGATAAAATGGTATTTGATTCACTTTAAAAAGAGGAGGGTGGTGGGGTGGTGTTAGCATGTAAGATGTACTAGATGTCCAATCTGTAACCCTTGTGTGGGCATACTACCTAGATACCAATAATTTGAAGAGGGATCAAGCCATATGTAGTCATCCCACCTAGTGTGCTTTGTGCAATAGTGTGATGTGGATGCAAATGTCAATTTGATAGCTTTTTAGGTTGCTAGGCACTGGTATAAGGATTTTAGTATATTTGTAGTTGTGTTAGGTGATTGTATGTAAATAATAAATATGTTTTCCTTAATTTTTTTGTTTGTATTCATTCTTGATTTGCAATTGTTTTCACTTCCTTTATAAATAAGCTTTGAGTGGGATTTTATAGGGAATAATTGGTCATGGGTCAGATGTAGTCACTCTAGGGTGACCTAACTAAGAATCAAGACTGGATGAAAATTACTGTTGGGGATCAAAGTATAAAATTAAAAGAGTGCCAAAATTGGGACACTTTGGTTCTCAGTGCTATAGTCCAAATGGGGTACTCTTATCCTATATGCTCAGGACTTGGGGGAATAGGATTACCATAGGGAATATTGTTTGGTTGAGGTGGATCGACTATTTAAAAGGTTCTAAATGATTGTTAATTATCAAATAAATGTTTATAATGGTTTTAATAGCATGTAAAAAAGACTTATGGATGGGGTATTGCAAGCCACACTTACACTACCAATTTGGACATTTTATATGACTACAATTTTTTATATGGATATATTGGTTGCATTCAAGTCTTGGTGAACCATTAGTAAATAATAAAAACAAATTTAATCATGAAATTGGGAACCTTTGCATATAAGATAATGTTATTTTGTCTAATTAATGTTGGTGATACATTTCAATATGATATTGACAATGCATTCAATGACATGATTGGAAAGTGGATTATGATTTATATGGATGCTATATTAATCTTTTTTAAGAACATAATTGATCATGTGAAATACTTTACAATGGTTTTACAAAGGTTTAAAGAGTAAGGTATATATTGGAACCTAATGAATTTTATATTTGGAGTTACTAAGGCAAGTTATTGCATCATGTTATTTCTAAAAGATCTATATCTATAAATCTAGATCAGTTAGAATCAATTCTAAGTATTCCCTTACCTAGAACCAAAAATGAGTTTAATTAATTCTTCAATAAGATTAATTCTATATGAAAATTAATTTTACTTTTTGATGATATAGTTAGACCATTAAATAATTTTTTGAAAAAATATCCCAAGATTGAATGCACTAGTGAAGCACAAGCTACATTTTTCAAAATAAATAGGTAAATAATGAACACTCCAATGTTAGTTAGTCCATATTGTACACTACCCTTATAATTTTATTCCTTTGCCTCAAATCATTCAAGTATTGTTGTTCTAACTTAAATACAAGAGATTGGAGATGAGAGACGAGTTTATTACATGAACTCTCCACTTGTAAAATGTTGAACTTAGGTATTATATTATTGATAAACAAACATTTACTTTATTTAAATTAGTTAAAAAGTTTAGACATTATATTTTACATAACAAAGTGTTTGTCATTGTACTTGATCATATTATAAAGGCAATGTTGATGCTAAATGAACTATGTGAATGTAGAGGTAAGTGGATGACTATATTAAATGATTTTTATTTATAAATTAATATATTAAGGGGTTAAGGACTGAGTTGAATGATGTATGAGGTTTATTCTCAAATTGTATGTCAACAGTACATAATACAATCCATCACCAATGATGAGGGGTATCAAGACATAATTTATTACTTATTAAGTAATAGTTTTTTCAAGTAGTAGAACTCCAATCAAGAATATAATTACATTTTAATAGAAGAAATGTCATGATAAATGCATGGATTTTATATAGAAGGAATAACTAGGGTGTTTACCTAAGATGTCTAAATAAAGTTTAATCAACTAGATTACTTAAATATTTTCATGAAAAGTATGGAAATGGCCATAGTACAGGGAATATTTTATCTCCTTGAATCTTCCAAGCATGTTTTTATTAGCCCCATATTTTTAAGGTTGCTTATGCACATGTGATAATATGGCATACTTTTCAAGTTACATCACACATACAATTCCTCCTTGTTATACCTTTACAACATCTTATTGAGGTTTGGCCTTTTTCTAAGTGGGCACTTAACGTTTTTAGAGCTATCAATTCAAATTCATTTACTATACATAAGTTCATCTCGATAGAAACTGACTACTACACACACTATACTGAGGATCAAGCTTTCAAATATTACACAATGGAAGTGGTAATCAACTTCCTTGAGGAGTTATCATCACTAGGTTTGGAATTCCATTTATTTTGGTATCTAATAATGATGTTACATTCTCTTCCTTGAAATTTATTGAATGGGAATGTGATAATAAGTCAATACTCAAGTTATCTTGTAATTATTGTCCACAAAGTAAGGGTTTTTTTGAATCTAAAAATAATAATATTATTGATGTGATTAAAAATATTAGATAATAATCCTAGGGATCAACATAACACGTCAAAATTTCCACTTTGGTCTTATAGAAATATAATAAAGTCCTTCATAGTTACTTCTCCATACCATTTGGTGTATGTTCGAAAGCCAAATTTCCCTATGCATTTTAAAACCCCTATCTTACAATTAATAAAATATTATCTTAAAACTAATGAAAATATTGAATCTAGGCTTTTCAACTTAATTCAACTAGAATAAAGAAGAGATGCAGCCTTATTATACTTTAGAAAACATCAAAGGGTTTTCAAACAATGGTTTGACAAGAGATCCAAAACAAAAGTATTTATAATTCTTTATATTGTCCCTTTATGGAATAAGGTCATGAGAAAAAGGTAAAACATATTAAATTTGATGCACTTTAGTTGGTTTTATTCCAATTTCTAAGATTTTATGTGAGATTAATTTTAGGCTCAAGATTTTGAAAGGTGCGGATGTCCCAATTTAAGTTAATGGTAAATTCCTCAACCATTATTTCAAAGCATGACCCAACCTCTTGTGGCCTTGTATATATATTTTTATTTTTTTAGGTTTTTTTTTTGGTTTAGTTTGATGATTTCATTGTTTGTGTTGGTTTTACATAATTTATTGTTGATGTGTCCTCAACATTTTATTTAATTTTGAATTTATCTAGTTCTAATTCATGTTGTACATGATGATCATAGAAAATAAAATTATATTTATTGGTAATAAACCTTAATAACATCTTTTTTTTAAAGACTCTACCTATTTATTTTATGTAAGACTCTTTTTCTGAATTTATTTTCAAAGACTTAGATTATTGCATATGTTTAATCTATTCATATTTTGATAAGTTATGGTAAATTATTAAATTATAAAATATATTATCTGAAAACCTTACACAAGACACATAAATTTATTTTTGGATTTTTTTTGATAAAAATATTACAGTCAAATGTCTAGAGTGAAAAATCAATAATTTTAACTATCATTTGCCTTGGTGGTCCCCAACCCAAATTTGAGATGATCAAAAAAGAAAAGAAAAGAAAATAAAATTTATTATCCAAAACACTTAATTTCTACATGATTCAAGTAATTTATATCAGGTCTATAGATGCCTAACTAGTAGTAGAGAAAGGCTCTAAATAGGATCAAATATAACTCCATTAGATCTATAGACACATAGATGGAAGTGGAACAATGTCCAGATATTGGTCCTATAGCATAATTCACTATCTTGATGGTATCTATTGTACTAACTAGTCTTTGCAAATTTAAGAAAAGGGAATGAAAGCATTTAAACACATCGGTCAAATTGAATATTTGATTTTGTTCTACACTAATTCCCTAATTATCCTTTTAGGAGATATTTCATGATCCATTCATTATATTAATCTAAATATTCTAGATTTTTAGAATTGTCTCTTTGTTTCAAAATACATGAGAGTATTTTCTAGCAAAATCACCATTTTTTGTTTCTTACACAAGATGCCCTAATTTCACATTGAGAAATCATCAAACATATTTTCCTAAGGAGTCTGGTTTTCTAATTTATTAAACTATATGCTTGTTTTATTTAAAAAATTAATTGAAATTAATCATTGAGTAACATTTTGAATATTGTGTTGCTTTTACTCTTTGAACTAAGTTTGAATTTAAATGTTCCTCTTATGTGTTTGGTCTAAAAATATTACATTTGGGGAATCATGCACATAATTTTGTGAGTCTACATTAGTTTAATAAGTATTTATAGATTTTGATCAATGTTCTAAAATACATTTCAAATTTCCATTTATAAGGCATTTTACGTTAGATTTATGAATGTTTTTAAACTATTTCAAGATCTTCATGACCCTTTTTAAGAAATTTTTCCATGGATTCTCACTTTAAAACTAGAATGGATAAGGTTTTTTATTGATTTAACTTTATATTTATTTTTTATAAAAAAATTAGGCTTAAATAACTTTAAATTCATGAATTGGGATTGTTTAATCACATTATTGGATCTATTTTCCTTTATTTTCAAGTAAAAGTGGCTAAGTTTTGATGCTTTCATTTTAATATTGGAACACTTTAGGATTGCATGGTTTAATGTTAAGTTTTAGTCACTTTCATATTAGTGGGTTATCTTTGGCTTTAGGTTATATAGAAGATTATTTATTATTTTGTATAATTTTTCCCTTTTAATCTTGCCTTTTATTTTTCCTAAGTCATTTTTCTCAATGTTTCAATTTATAGTTTAATTGTTACCTTTCCATTTTCTTGATCAATAATCACTTGGAATTCATGTGATCCCTTGGGTAAGTAAGGAGTGGCCACTTGTGATTCACTCACTTCCTAGGCCTATTTTAAATTAATTATTTTCATTTTATCTTTATGGTTATCAGGATGTGAATGCAAGGAGAAATCCCACTTCTATGGTTCATCAGGACCCCTTCAATTTCCTCAAATAGGCTAAAAACCTTATATATACAAATTATCATGCCACATGGTGTAATCTTATTTATCTGGTCCATCAGTATAGTATTCATAATTATGATCGACATTAGACCTCTTGAATGACCAAGATCATGCCATGTGGCATTATCTTATTTCTTCATTCGCTATGATGGCCATTATCATTTTAAACATTTCAAAAAGGATCAAGATCACTAAGATCTCGACCAATTTTGAAATGTAGCTTCATTAACATCATATTAATCATCATCCCAAGTAAACACTAAACTATGACATGAATGAGTGAGTGGATGTCGTGTCACATGAAATGGTAACTATACGACATGTTAATTAAATTTAAAGGTTCTCTTTAACTTCAAGACTATCATAGGGATAATAATATTTTCCTTTAAACCAAGCCAATTTAATCTACATAAATGTTTTTATTAGGGGTCTAATTCATCCTTTAAATGGACTAAAATTGATGATGTTTATCTAATGTTTTGATCTTTCAGAATTTATCATTCATCTATTAAATGGACTAACTATTTTGACAAAGAACCCTCTTAATATATTAATTTTATAATCTTTTTTTATATTATTTCAATATTTTTCCTTAGCCATTTTCATTTTTAATTAAGAATTTTGAATTCTAATGACTAATTTATTTGAAATTTAAAGTCTATTATTTTTTTGAACTCTAACAATTAATTTAGTTTCTATATAACAAGATTCTATAGGAATCTACCACTTATCAATATTTTAAGTCTTTACTTCTCCATAGAAATTTGGATAAAGATCTCCCCCAAAAATCTTTGTGGGCCCCAAGATGATGCCACATGGCATAATATCATTTCATCAATCTCCTAGGATTGTCAGTACAAGGTTAATAGGTAAAAATATTCACTAGGTAAATGGGATAATGCCACATGGAATCATCCTACTTATTTATTCCCCTAGGTCAAGCAAAGCAATAATATAGAGAAGATATCAAATGAGTCTCTAAGACATGGATGGTGGCATAATATTAGGGCTCTGGTGTAGTAAATAAATTTAACAATGAGTGAGGACTTATGATTCTTATAGCTGAAGTGAGATCTTGCCACTTTTCAAGGTCTCACTACACCATAGTGAAATAAAAGTCAAGATAACCTAGACCTTCAACTAGGTTGTGAGTTATAGAAAGTCACTAGTTAGTAAAACCTTGGAATGTAAGGGGCATGATGGTTTTATCAAGAAATGAGAAGTGGACATGTGGAATGACCTTCTCAAGGAAGATACATAGACCTCCATGAAATAATAATAACCTAAACTTGATGGTTTTTTTAACTTTATAGACCTTAAAATATGTAATTTATAATGTTAGTTAAATCAAATTTGTGTAGTCATTAATAATTTTATCATCTTTTACAATAAAAATCATAGAACAAATTCCTAATTAAACCAGATAGTGGGCTAATCCATATAAGGTCATGCAAATCATGATCAAATAAGATAAGATCATAAAAGTACAAAAAATGCTTTAACTAGGAATGATCACCACAATGAAGCACTTATTCAACTATCAAGAGGAGTATTCATAGTTGATAGATAAAAATTTTTACCGACATTTAATATTGTGATAAATAATCAAAATAACCAAGATTCAACTTGAACCTATGTAAATTGGAATAATGTCATATCATAATATTTCCTTATTACCATTATTTAATGGATAAGGGTACATTCAAAAGAGACGGTGTTTTCTTGAAGATGAAAACACATTTAATTTTTGCTTTAGTTGTGCTTATTATTTAATGTTTATAACTACTTGGTGGGGGGGGTAATGAGTTAAATATTTTCAACCACCTAGCGAGTGGGTGAGATTGTTGAAATTTTATATAAGGCCAATAATTTTGGTAGATCCAAATAATATTCGTCAAGGAAATATTAATCAATTTAAATATTTTAAATACTATTTTTCATTATATATGCATCCATATGGTGATTATTTACATATTTATTCATATTTAAATACCTCATACTCTAGCATAATCTTTTTTCATGGTTTTGTGTATACTGGCTAGGTAACATATTAGTTTTATGGAGTTAATCTATGTCAAATGAATCAAAATTACTCTATCTAAAGAATAGGATTACATATTTATCTTTGACCTCATCTATTTTTATTTTTTAATATATATTAGAGTAGGTATAATATATGTATAAATACAATCCATGTTTATGAGTTTTATCTAGATTGCAAACCTTATGATTGTTGTTAATAGAATGTTAAATCCATGTATGCAATGAAAAATTATCAAATAAAATTTATCTTCATGTAAAATTAACTCTTAATAATTTTATAAACAACTAATCCATAAGATTAAAATTACCTATCATTTTTTTATATTTATTCCAAACATGCTCCTTGAAATGGGACAATTGCACACCAACCACTAGGTTATCCTTCAAGCAAATACTTCAAATCAGTATAAATTGGGGATATTTTTATAGATTTGGGATATTTTTTATCCTTTTAGGATATATTAAGTGAATTTACACCCTACCTATGTTTGTGTGCTAAACAACCCATAAACGTATTGTATCAAGTTCATAAATAGAGTTATCTATAGGATGATAGGAAAAAACTATGGTATGTTAGATGATAGAGTTAGATAAAATATCATAAAAATAGAATATATTAGGATGATTATGTAGTCAAGGAGATAAAAATAGAGAATTGTATCAAATTTTTCAATGTAATTCTCACAAATAGTGAATGTTATTAGGTTGGTTGATGGAAATCTTACACACAACCCAAAAAGGTATCAAGATAGTTGATATAGTTTTTAATACAAAAATAAACTAGGAAAAAATTAAATATAACTATTTTTTAAAATTAAAGTTTGGGGAAATAAACTAAAATTATTTGAATAATTTTGCAAGCTCTAAAATATTCTTTCTTTTTCAAAGACTACTATTGGCCCAATCTTTCATGACACTAACAATAGAGGCCAAATTATTCCTATCACCCACTATCCTACCTTTGAGGGTATGTTTTGAGTAAAACTTAAGGGGAAATACACTACTCTTAGGTGAATTTCCAAACCAAATGGATGGTGCATTTGCTAAGCTTCAATAAAAATGGAATTGTAGTTGTTTTTAATATAACATGAGGTGTGTGGTAATTAAAGTTTGTGTATAGTGTTATATAATATCTTGTGTATTTGGGTATTACCCACATCACCATGATGTCAATAAAATATAAAACTACTTGTCCCAAAATAGATAAAACTATGTAGTTATAAAAAAATGTCATAACATAACTTAGAGGGGAAACTAGATAAAAATATAATAAGATCAAAAATCTATGTTTAAAATGAATTTGGATAATTAACTAAATAGTTAGATAAAAATATCATACTAGGTGATATATTTATAATTATGATGATATGAAATACATAAAAATGAATCAAGTGGGTTGTTACAATCAGAAACACAAATAAAACTTTATTAGGCTAGCCGATATAGTTTATGCAAATACATAATAAAACTAGATTGACTAATACCATTGTATCTAAGTATAAAATAATATATATATATATATATCGATAGTGTATTTGAAAAAAGGTATTAATTATATAATAATATTCACATTGAGCTCACTAAAATGTATGCATGGGCTAGGATTAAACTGCATCTATATTATCTCAATAGACTCAGAAACAAATAAGGTTAATAAAATAGTTTCTATGATACTTGGATAATTGGTTAATGAACTATTAATTATTTATATCTACTAGATGTTTACCTAAAAATAAAACATCTAGAAAAAAGGGCTGTAAATCATTTTCCTATAACACAATCATGAAACTCTCAATAAACCTCATTAAAAGTAAATTTATTATAAGAAATTAGTTTAAATATGCAAGTAAAGTAAACTAAATTAAAGGGAAGGGTTACAATTAATGTAATTATGTAAGTTGCAATGGTAAACTAAATGGGGTCTCTGAAACCTAAAGTGAAATGTGAAACCTTTAAGCAATCATATAATAACACAATAATATTCAGTGTAGAGAGACCTTAGACAACAATGCACACACATTCAATCACTAAGAAATATATGTGTGCATGTGTGCATGTGTTCATGTGTGTGTGTGTGTGTGTGTGTGTGTGTGTGTGTGTGTGTGTGTGTGTGTGTGTGTGTGTGTGTGTGTGTGTGTGTGTGTGTGTGTGTGTGTGTGTGTGTGTGTGTGTGTGTGTGTGTGTGTGTGTGTGTGTGTGTGTGTGTGTGTGTGTGTGTGTGTGTGTGTGCGCGCGCGTGCGTGTGTGTGTGTACACACACACATTTCTTATATATATAGTAAGTAAAGAAAGGAAATAATATAGGGTTAAAAATAATTACCTTAGAGTGTACCATCAAGCATCAATCTCACCCTAGGTTCAAGTGAATCTTTACAATATCTATTCTGGATTGAAGACTTGAATGTTTTCAATAAATACCTAAAACATCCTTATCTAGTAACTCACAATGACTCATCTTATTGATATTTAATGACATTGTATTATAATAAACCTCAAGATAAGCTTGTAGATAATTTTTTTTAAAAACCACATTAAAAAATTACTTAGGCTAGAGATGTGAGTGAAGAAAGATTCAATATAGTGTATATATGATTTTTGGAATTAAATATGATAACCCTCAACACTAATCTAATGTTATAAACCCAATCAATATTATTGAATGAAATGGGATAACACAAAATCTATCTAACTATATTTTAATCATATTTCATTTTATTTCATCTGAAGTCTTTAGTACTATGGTTTTTAGTCTAATGATTTGTTGAAGCCCTTCTTATTTTTCATACTGTGTGGATTTTGTATTTTGACTTCAATTCTACTTTATATTTTTATAACTTCCTGGTTGTTGGATCCCTATGAAACCAACTACTTTTACCTAGTCATTTAAATAAATTTGTTGGAGGAAATGGGATAAAAACAATGATAGCAACCATGTAGATATAGTAAATATTTTAGAAGATAGTATCAAAATTGTATCAAGCTAACTAATATAATTTATGAACAAAAAAATACACCAAATAGATAGTATCATCCAAATTGATTTCATACAAGGTAAAAAATATAGCCCAACTAAATAAGGACAAGATAAAAGATATATATGGAAATTAACTCTAAGGATGAAAAAATAATAGTAGGAATGGTGTAATTATGATATAATAGAAACATGTCTCATAAGTCACCCCAAGCCTTGTCTACTTAGGGAGATTAATGATCAACAAGTCACTATGAGAAATATTTTGACTAAATGACAAAGTGTAAATTATTGTGTATACATAATTTATCTTAAAATTTGAATGTAGGCCCTCTAAATTAAATTATAGAACAAAAATAATTTACTCAAATGTATATTAAATGTAATAATTAGTTATATTGATCTATTTATCTAACTTCAAAGGATTTTCCACTTCAAAAATACAGAATAATAGGTTCTATTGAATTAAAACTAATTATGTTACCATGCAATGGTTTCATGTTTTCTATCCCTAAAATCCATTTCCACATGTTTAATCCACAAATAATAGAAGTTAAAAGATAGTTCAATGTAACTACTAGGTCTACTGGCTCATCTCACCATAGCAATCTAAGACTTAAATACAACTATCAGGAGTGAGGGATTTAGTATTTACACTTTTGTTTCTTGAAAAATAAATAGGATTTCCTAAAATGGGTTCATAACATGTCATTTAAAATTTAAAAATAAATACATACACAAAAGGATTAAGAAAACACTAATTTCTCATGCCCAAGTATTATGAGTATATATTAAAATACCTTCTCACACTATAAGCTCTATATTAGAAAAAAAGAATATAATGAGAATTTATTTACAAGTGTATATTCATAATATAACATAGTTAATAAATGAATCAATTGAACATCTAAAAAGATAAAAAATGAAATAATTCTTGATAGTATACTTGATAGTTCAAGGTAACTTTATGATATAAAAATTGAGATAATTCCATAATTAATTGTCAAGCAAATATATGATGTTAAGAGTGGATATATGGATTATACAGATGCAATGCACAAATGATGGATATTTTATTCAACATAAATTATGGATATTTTATTCAAAATTTACACTTTTAACCTAATAATTTTTAAAAATGCAGGGTAAGTAAAACCTTTAAAAAATAAATTTCTGATAAAATTATCATCTTTTTACATGTTTTATCCATTTAGAAAAAAATATATATATGAAAATATAAAAATAAAATGTAGTAAATTATAACTTGTGAAAGGTGTAGACACTTTTACACAAACACTCACAATCAATATAAGAAAATGTGACAATACATTGAATATTTCACTCCCAAATTAGTCCAAAAATATGCTTAGAATCATTCATGCAATACATTTATGTGACTTAAAATATGAATGTAAAACACAAAAAAATTCAATAAAGGATTTAACAATCTTATCGTATAATTTTCCATAACATATTATAATTCAATAATTAACAAGTAATTTATTGAAATTTTATTAGGCCCCAATTCGTGCTAAGTAGGGGATCTGCACCAACTCAAACAACATCTAAGCATGTGGAAATCAAGGAGAGTGATTGTTGTTTTGTCTTCTAGTTATGCTAGTTGGATGGTGGCTAACAACTCCAATCAATATCGAGAAGTGGGTACAAGAGACAGTGACCAACCATTAAGGATAAGCAAAACCTTTTAAATCAAGTAGCGTTTAGAAGTGGGTGCATAGGGTAATGACTGCACAATGGAGACAAGCTTAGTGGAGGCAATGAGATGTATACCTCTAGTTCTAGCTCAGCAGTTAGTGTGCTCCATTCCCCATGATCCTAAGATGCTTTGAAGCCTATAAAAAGAAGCTGAGTTTAGTTGAAAGAAGAGGATGAACTAGTGTACTGATGCTATGGTGAATTCTTACTAGATAATTATCATTAGGCTTTATAACTTATTTGGGATGTTATTTGAAACTTCCCCTTTTAGTGCCCAAACTCACTTGTGAACTTGGGCCTTTGTAGTTTATGTTGAACCTTTACTCAATTTATATGGACTAAGTATGTATTGTTCTTTAACATATTTAATGAAAAATGCTTTGCATAAATAGCTAATAGACTAATGTTCTAAGTCTTTAAATTTTCATTGATTTATGATTTATTCTATCAAAAGTATATTCAGCTATTGTAAGTTTCCAACATGGCTCATTCATGATGGGCCTGTAATTAGTAATGAATCTTGTGCCTATGATAAGAAATGTCTAATTATGGTTGAGACCCTGTATCTTGAATGATAACATTACCTAAGTTCAAGACCATGCCTGGGTCCCTTAACCTGAGACCTAGTTGGCACTTAAGTGCCTGAATTCCATTAAACCCATGAATGCACAACCATCATTGCACTAACCCAAGTCTTTGAAGAATAGAGTTGTGATATGGCACAACTATCCCAATACAAACCCTAGTCCCTTATATACTATACTTTGGGTGAGAACATAAGGCTTGTACCTTATGTATATTTATGCTACTATATTTAAGCATCATAGGAATCATCAAGCCCTGTACACCTTTAAAATAAGCCTAAATTCCATCTGGATAGCAAGGTAGGCATGTGACTAGGCCCATAACTTGAAAGGCACACTTTACTACAATAGTTTAGTTATGTTGTTAGGACTATTGAATTTTGTTGTTTCAATAATACACCAAGACACTGCTCTAACTCTCCCTCAAGAACATTGAGCGCTAGTTGAAATGAGTGGAAGATAGCTTGGTACTAAGGCATCCAACTTGTATAGAGTATAACCAAAGTAATTCAGTCTAAAATGACTTGTATGATGCCTTATACAAGGTTTTTTTTATGAACTACTAGAGAAAGTGTACCATTGCTTAGCTACTTATGTGACCCATAGAAGTTGAAGTTATGGACAATACCTCTAGTAGATGGAAGAGTGCCTATAGAAGCTTGAGAACTTAGATGCCACCTAGACTAGAGCCATAGCTAAATGGTGGTAGGGGGTGATAAATATATACATGAATGAGTTTATGGTCTTGATGTACTCTTACCCTAAAGAAGTAGAGTACCAATTCTTACATGAGCCTAAAGGCATGTTTGTGAAATAAATCAACACCAAACTCAAGAGGCTAATGGTAGATAATGGTTTCAAAATAATGAGGATGGAAGGATAAATTCTTCTCATGTATGATCAGTGTAATAAGGAAGAAAGGGGAATATAGGTGAGGCATAATAGAAGGACATGAGAAGATTGAAAATCAAGAGCTCAGGTGACAAGCTTATAACAAGAAGAGGCATGGACTAATAGAAGATCTAGAACTTAGAAGTGCTGAGAGGACCTATAGCAAGTGGGAAGGGCTTGTGGAAGGATCTCGTGAATGGTACTCATGCATAGAGGAAGGATCCCTTGAATACATGGAATAAGCTCCATAGCTGCCAGGTGAATGCTCAAGGTACCTTCAAGACTTGACCATTAAAGATGTGCCAAAAGCACTTACCACCTTTAAACATGTAGCATGAGCTCATACACTGGATTCCCCAAAGGAAAAAAATAAGATTGATAACTAACCTCATTATAACATATACTTTGATTATTTTGAAAATTTGGATTAGAACTTTGTGATTAAACAAGTGATCCTATATGAGGAAGTGAGTTAAGATGCCTCTAGACTTCGAGGTGATAGACCAACTAGATAGAATGTGAGTGCAAGCACCCTAATTTAGCTAATGTTAGCTACATAGACTAGGGAATATACCATAATAAGTGTCCCTACATAATTAATTAGTAATACAACACCATCATCTTATATGACAAAAATAATAACCACTAGACCAGTACCTATCCTGGTAGCTAGAGGCCTTGGAGGACCAATGTCAGGACAAGCACCAGGTGAAGAATCACATCAGGCACTGGCTACTCCTAAGCCCTATATCTATTATGAGATGGCCATGTACTTGAAATAGTATTATGTGATGGAGAATGTTTTAGAGCATGTGCTTAAGTGTGAGTTATAATGGTATGCTCAGGGAATAAACCAGTCTTAGCACAAGGCAACCAAGTTCACAACATCTTTGCTTGATCACTCCCATACTTAGTATAGGAAGTTTTATTTTAACTATGCTATGGTTTATTATGATACTCTTAAGGGATCCTTCTTGAAGAAGTTTAATATAGATGAGTTTGAGTAGAAGAGCATCACTAAGCTCAAAAATATTAACTAGGGATTATCAAAGAGTGTGCACTTGTACGATGCTAGATTCAAGATGTTCCTTTCCAAGATCCCTTATAAAATTCACCCCTCCCATTATACATAATGGTTCATTGGAGGACTACTAGTTCCTTTTAGATGGGCACTATCAATGAAAATATTCATAAACCTTCTAGAAGTGCTTGAAATTATGCTCAAAATCGAGGTAGTTGGGAGTTTTAATACAAGCACTAGCCTATTCATGGAGGCATAAATTGCATATATGGCATCCCAACTATAAAATATGACCACTATCTTGTCTTTAGATGATAAAATTGGGTTGTGGTATACTGACTATGAGATGGAAGGTCATAATAGGAAAAAATGCCCTCAGAGTAATGTGTAGACATTGCTTCTTAGTTTTGAAGATTTTTATGAGGCACATGATGTTTATAACTACCCTTTAATGTAATTTTCCAATCAAGTCAACACAACCATCTAATAAAATTTATGTGATGCCCACACTCATAACATATCTAACTCTTGAGTAATTGATTAAATGTGCCAGAAAATGGAAAGAGGCACATGATAGGCAACTACAACAACTAGAGGGTAGGTGAATCAAGGGAATGAGGGTTATGGCCAATAAAATACTAGATATGGGAACTAAAGAGGCACTATAGGGCAAGTTGGAGGATTTAGTGGAGGAAGATTCTTATCATAACCATGCTACAAGTATGGGTCAACTGAGCACTATCAATGCAACTACCGAATGCATACAATGTGCTAGTATTATCAAGAACCACATGTAGTCAAATATTTCCCCAATTTATACAAAAATATAACCCAAGGAAAAATGGGTGTCAATAGGGATTCATGTATGATCAGGCATGAACCTAAATATATGAAATGGGCTCTAAATATGCAGCCAACATGCACAAAACTAATCAAGATACAAGAAACCACACTAAGTGGGTTCACCATTCAACTACCAAATACACCAACATAATAAATGAACTTGGAATATGGTAAAATAAGCCACGCTAAGTGAATAACATGACCTAAGACAAAATCAACACCCTACCCTAATACATCACATCAAAAGGACATCTTGTAATAAGTCATGAACATAATATAAAATTTGTAGGGAGAACTCTAGCTGGATAGAGACCTGGAAGCATAGGCTACATCTTTATGTAGAAAGAAAGATAGCTATGAGGCTAAAATATTGGAAATAAAAAAGATCCTGAACCTCTTGTAAATGAATGGGATGCTTCCCCTACTAAAAAAAAATCTCTTAGAGCATACAAGGAAGAAGATAAGTAAAGTTGTTGAGCCCCAAGTAATTGAGGTCAATGTACCACATATGGAGTGGGTGCTTGAAGTAAAGCATACTTAGTACATAGAGTATGACCAAGATATGCCAATAAATGCTACCATTAATGTCTAGTATGTCTATGTGGTGTTCATTGACACCAGTGAAAAAGTTAACATTTTGACTAAGAACACATAGGAGAAGAAGGGAAGGCCAACTTTGAGACCTTGCCCCATGTACTTGTCATGGAAAAAAAACCTAAAAAACTAATTTTAATTCTATAGGGCACAATTGTAAATATTATGGGTGCTAATTTCCACATTGAATTTGAGGTTATTGAGTTGTATGAACAAGATAACTACCTAGTGCTTCTAAGCAGGCCTTAGTGTTATGCCAAAAATGAGAATATGTACTTTAAGAAGTGATACATGACCTTAAATAATGGAAATGAAAGGTTAGTTATCCCCCTTTCAAGTTACTAAGGACCCCTTATGTGGAGAGTGTTGAAAGGCATTGAGAATCTCCATCCTTCTAACTAAAGATTACTTTCTTGAGAGGATGGAAAATCAGTCATGGACACCATTGACACCATTTGTGACTAGTGGGTTCAAGAGGTGCATGATACCAATGGTATTAGATTCTACTTAGTTCCCTAAAAGGTGCTAAATCTTATGAATATTGGTTGGGATAATATTGATCATGATCTAAAACAATGGTCCTAATGTCCCACGTTAGGAGAAGAAAGAAAAGATGGTACTCTACCTAAGCTAAGGAAAATTTGTATTTCTCTCAAAATTTGAAGGGAGTAACCTAGTGTAAAGGTTTTTCCATGACCTTAAACCATGCATCCCCAAGGAGATATACATAATGGTCACACTTCTGTATACCTTGAGGATCACTATCATGCATTGGTCGAAAGCGTAAAGGTCTAGCTTGCCAACATGGATAGAGGCCAAATTGGCCATGTGCACTAGGTTTAGGATGATTAATGATAACTTGGATATCTTATTATACTCTAGAAACATTGATCCCATGGTGCATGTGTGCCTATGTGAGTAGACATGGACTGACTATGGTACAACTACCCATAAGAGCATATAGGTGCATGCCTTTTAGAAGACTTTGAAGACATGGGTGAGATCATGGTACATGGTCAATGAGACATGCCAAGAGATATCCAATTGGGATTTACTTAAGGATAAGTTTGTACATATCTTCTCCTTTTCCTCATATAACTTAAAACTAGTCGAGTCATTGCAAGTAATTTAGAGGGTAGTGTTTGAAGACACTACCATCCTTGAGAAGAATTTGAAAGACATGTTTGGGGAAAAAGGGTTGGTACTCCTAACCTTATTTTTGGAATAAATTCTCAAGAACTAATCTAGTGAGGAAGATGATGAAACTCAAGAGTGATATTAGAAAATGTTGATCACCAGAAGAAAGATCATGTACCAAGTAGATGATAGTACCCCCGATGAAGAAGACCCCACTCATCTTTCCACTGAGACAAAAAAGGTAACTTGAAAAGTTTAGGACTCTCATTAGGATAAGAATGAACCATACCATGCCACACTTAAGACCATCAAAATGGATATCAGCATAGAAAGAGAGCCAAAGATGGCTACTCTAGGTGCCTATTGGTCTGACATAGAGCTGGCACGAATCATAGACCTCTTGAAGGAATTCTAAGAATTGTTCCCTAAGACCTATTAGAATATGAAGGAAATCCACCCATGCCTATAAAATATGAGCATAAAGATAATTTACTATGAAATACTAATCAAAAATCACCCCTACTAGATGAATCCCAACCTTCACAGGAAAGTGAAAATAGAGATCGATACTATGTTAGTCACAAGGGTCATTTACCCTATGCAAGAGTTTGAGTGGGTGAGCCCAATGGTAATAAGCATCAAGAAGGATGGGTGAATTTTCATATGCATTGTTTATATAATTTTTAACTCTATTTTCATTAATTATCCCTTCCTAACTCCATTCATTGATGAAGTCCTAGAAGGTGTCATATGTTACAAGATCTACATCTTCAATGATGGACTATCTAGCTACCACAAAGTCTAGATGGAGGAGGAAGATAAGCATAAAATAACCTTTTTGACTGAATAGGGCTATTTTGATTACAACATGATGCCCTTTAGACTCAAGAATGCACCATCCATCTTCTTCAAAGTGGTGATCACTGTGTCTAGATATTTCATCCACAGGTTCCTCCAAGTTTATATAAATGATTGAATGGTGTATGGCCTCATCAAGGACCATTATGATAGCATATGCCTAATGTTTGAGAGGTGTAAGAAAATTTAAATATCCCTAAACCTTAAAAATTACATCTTCATAACCCTACTCGAGCACATCATCTATAAGGATGGTTTGCTCATTGACCCAGTGAAGATAGCCATCATCATGTAATTAAAAACCGCTTCCACATAGAAATATTTTCATGCCTTTCTTGGCCAATGTGGATATTACAAGAAAATTATAAGGAGTTATGCAAATATTGTGGTGTCATTAAAATATTTTATGTGCAAGGGTGACCCTTGCACATAAAATCTTTTAATGACACCACAATATTTGCATAAATCCTTATAATTTTCTTGTAATATCCACATTGGCCAAGAAAGGCATGAAAATATTTCTATGTGGAAGCGGTTTTTAATTACATGATGATGGCTATCTTCACTGGATCGATGAGCAAACCATACTTATAGATGATGTGCTCGAGTAGGGTTATGAAGATGCAATTTTTAAGGTTTAGGGATATTTGGACCTTTCTACTGGGGTGAAGTGCAAGAGGATGCCTTTAAGACCCTATAGATTAAATTAGCTAGCGTGCCTATCTTACATTTCCTCAAATGCCAAACACTTTTCATATCCATATTGATGCCTCTAGATCTATTATAAACATAATTTTTGTACAACCTAGTGAAGTCAAAATGGATCATCACATCTCCTTTACCAATAAAAATGTAACCATAGTAGATTACAATTACACAACCATAAATCATGGGGTGTTCTCCATGGTTTATGCCTTTTAAAAAAATAGACAATATTTGTTGGTAACCCTATTCATTATTTTCACTGATCATGAGGTTCTCATGTAAATCATGAATAATATTGTTTTACATGGGTGCATATGAAGATGGATATTTCTATTCTAGGAGTTCTAGTTATTTGTTGTGGTTAAGCTTGGAAAGTAGAATTTGGGGCCAGACCATTTGTCCTATATAAGTTGTGGTGATGTGGTGTCATTGATTAAGTATGACATGATAGACACATAATTATATGAATTCTAATACATCCCCATGGATTTCATATATATCACTACCTTTCTAACTTCTGGAGTTGCACCCTAGACTATGACAAATAAGGAGAAGAAAAAAATAGTAATTCACATCACCCCTTTTCAAATCATTAATAGAGAACTATATAAGCTATGCTAATGTGTCTTGGAGCATGAAAAAAACTCCATCTTACATGAGGCACATGAAGGCATAGTAGGATAACATTGCGTTGGAGATGCGATGGCAAGAAAAGTGTTATAGTCAAGTTTGTGTTGGCCAAGCCTATTCTAAGATCCTAAGAACTACACCAAGGCATGTGATATATGCTAGTGCACAAATAATCCCAACCATTGGGTGAGATAACTCTCATACCCATTCTTTCTCAGGCACCATTTGAAAAATGGGCCATTGATTTTGTTGGGTTGATAACTCCTACAGCATGACACAGAGGTGTAAGGTATATCTTGGTGACCATAGATTATTTTACCAAGAAGGTCGAGACCATACCAACAAAAGACTACACACATTACATAATCTCTTTCTTCATCTAGGAAAACATAATAAGTTGATGCATGTGACCACTTAGTCTAACTAGTGATAGGGGCACTCACTTTATCAATGAAATGATGCACATTCTATTGATTGAGAATATGGTAGTACACCACAAAATGCCCTTTATTATCTACAAGCCAATGACACAGTTGAGGCATTTAATAAAATATTGGTAAATTTTCTCATAAATATATATGGCATTGGTTGTAGGGATTAAGATGATCACATGTCAGTAGTGTTATAGGTATATTGCACAGCCTACAAGTGCATGAACAAGGCTACACTATTTCAATTGGTGTTTGGTGTTAAGGTGATCTTGTTGATGTAGTTCTTGATACCATCAATATGCATCATGAATATTAGTTGGTTAGATGACTAAAAATAATTTAATTCAAGTATAGAAGACTTGAAGTGCATATATCAGATGCATGCCAAAGTAAATTAGAGTTAGTAGATAGAAAAGGTGCACCATAATATATGGCATGATAAGCATATCAAAAATAAAGTGCTAGTAGAAAGAGCATTAATTTTTTTCTATTACTCCAAGTATTTTAAGCACCTAGGCAAATTATAGCTAAGGTATATTGGCCCCTATATCATCCACCACATATTAGACACAGGTGCATGTAAGTTACACACATTGAATAGAAAAATTCTCCTTAGGCATTTCAATGGAAATAGGTTGAAGCCATATTAGAAATATGATAGTACTTGTACCAAGGGGACACTAACTTCCTAGTCACTAGTCATTTTGAGTTAATATGATCAAAAGAACATTTGGCACAAACCAAATAGTTCCTTTTTTTAATTTTTTCATTGGTAGTAGTGTAAAGAGTGAAGAAGTGATTATTTAAATCTTGCTAGGAAAACCTACTAACCCTTTACTCATAATTCTAGTTAGGAGAGCTGAGTACTTACACTTTATAAGTGCATAAGGCTAGACAACTAAGTTCTAGGCAAGTGAGAATTATTAGCATCATACAAAGGAAACACACTAGACCACAATGCACTAGAATCTAGATATAGGGCACTTTCAAGCCCCCAATTAGACATTTATCTAGTGATTCCATGTATAATGATAATCAAGTGAGTAAAACCCATTTTTAGATTAGTGTAGGGAGCTGTGAGGAGATTTTAGTAGGAACTAGTGGCAAAAAAGTGACTTGCCACTGAAAAGGCTATTAAAAGGATGTGAAGCTCAAAATTTGAAGGTATAGTTATAGATCTCATGAATATGAAGTTCATTCAACCATTCAAGGCTTTGAAAAACTTAACCTTTCATGCTTCAATCCTAGTAGGTTTATAACGGACAAGAAGTAGAAGGGAATGGGTCTACAACAACAAGATCTAAAGTGGATTCACATAGCACTATAATCAGCCCCTACAAGAATAATAACATCATTGGTATAAGGAGTTCGTATTATGCAAGTTGAAACTAAGGTGTTGATAAAGATGTATTATCAAGTAATAAAATTTCCTCCATAAGTCCTAGTAGGGGAAAATTAGAATTATTTTATGCACACCCTCCAGCTAAAGGATTACAACCATCATACTTATATCCATGTGAAAGATCTAACATCATATTAGATGGTGGATACAGGGAGCAAGATGAAGTAGGGTACAATGCTATTTGATATCTGCATTTGAGATAGATTGATAACCTTTGGCAAAACATAGTTATATGGGTTGCCATGCTTTGGGAATCTAGAGGAGATCTTTCAATTCCTTCTATTACATGTCCATGGTGATCACATATACTTTTCAAGGATGAGCATGAGGATATCAACTTACCTCATTGGGAGGATAAGTAGACTCCTAAATGATAGAAAGGACATCCATGAGATGATGGGTGATAATGAAGAGGTAGAGTGCATGTCAAAGCTCATAAGTTATTATAAGGGTAGATTGACATTCCCCATCAAATATTATAAATACCCTAGCATGAAGGCAATATCGTACCTCATGAGATGAAACTTTTCCCTAGAGGTTGATGGATCGATGTCATGAAAGCTTACCTCTATATCGCCTATCATATGGAGCAGGGCATAAAATTTAACATTGCTAAATTTATTGTTGAGGTGTTCATGAATAATGCACTAGAGTGCCACACAACTAAGGGTACCTCTAGGTACGAGTCCATCCTAATATTGATAATCATGGAGGAAATTATTATGCCAGATGGGGATGAGGATAATCTCTAGGTTTTTCTAGAGCAAAATAACTCCCCAAAATATAAATATAAGGACTTAACTTGCCCTAGTTATTTCAACACAAAATATAAAGATCACATGATGGGGTGGTGAGAGAAGTATATAGAGTCATTCAATATCGAGTGTTACATCCCCCAAGAGCTCCTGAAGTGCATGCCTGGGATGACAAACTTTATCATTATGTATCATTTTTATGTAGTCTACTTGGCACTAGTTGATGGAAATAAATCTGGATAATTAAAGCTCTCATATGATTTATTAACCAATTATTTTAGGGACATGCTTAAGAGGATCCCCAATGTGTAATAATTGGATATTGTAGTGAGGGAAATTGATATGGAGAGGAACAGGTTGCAGTGCCATTTTGTGTGCCTAGAATGAAAATTAATAAGGGATGAATCCAAAGAAAAAGGGCCCCAATTCCAAGAAGACCAATGACCCCCATTTTTATTGGTAATGAAGGAAAGTTGATTCCAACTAAAATGAATAAGTCTCCCAAGAAAAAGAAAGGGGAGACATAAGAACAAATCGAGGAGTACATAAATTTTAAAATCACTTTAGGCAATGAAGCCTCTTTATCAACCCTAATAAATAATCATGTGAATTTCATGATAAAGACTTTTCCTATCTCAAAGGAGAAGCAAAAGAATCCAAATTTATTGTCTATAATGCCCACCATCACCCTAGTATACATAAAGGCACAGGAAGAATTGGAAAAAGAGGTAGGGTTGGGGAAGGGTGTGTATATTGTGCCTGAAGAAGACTCCTAATCTACCAAGGAAACTACCCCACCACCCCAAAATAAGATCTTAGGAAGGAACAAGCATAGAGAATTCTTGGACTCAATGAAAGATACATTTAGAGGGTGTAAATGCTGTAGAAAAGAAAAGAATAAATGAGGAGGGTATGATTGATAGAGGAAGGGAATGAGAGAGATGAGGCCAAAGAAAAGTGCACAGCAGAAGGAGAAATAGAGGAAGATAAAAACATGGTGGAGGTATATGAGGCTCTCTAAGGTTATACTATAATTGTGCTTGGAGAATTCAGACCATCAATTACACCAACCAAATAAACTATAACACAGACTAAGCAGAAAGATAAAGCACTTAAGGCAGAGGAAGAGCTTAATGCCATGAAGTTCAAGATCAAATAGTTGACTAAGAATGTGGAAGAGGTAGAGCCATCCCTTTTGAAGGGTGTTGACACATCTAAATGCAACATAAGAAGAGGAAGATTACCCTTATAAATCCCTAAATAAAGAGATAAACAAAAATCTTGATGAGGTAGAGGACCTCTTTGTAAGGATACAAGAGTGCATAGATGATGCCAATATCATCATTTACAACTTTTCCACCCAAGCATCAGTCATCAACACACACTTCTAAAAGCTAAAGGGGGATAAGGATGCATTGATGAATCAACCATTCACTATCAGGAGGGCCAGAATCATGTAGATAATGGTTCAGGTTAACACATTGAGTGCCTAGCTAAAGACTTAGAAGCAAGACATATAAGATCTCTTCCATGAATTTTAGATAAAGGAAAGTGAGAAAGGATTCATCCTATATGGTGGGGTTTGAAAGGCTAAGGAAAGGTTAGAGGCCTTCTTTAAGGAACTATACAACACTGATGGGCTTGCACTTGAGACTGCCTCTATGGAGATTGATAATACTATTGATGTTTAAAATTGCACTTGATTCTAATCAACAACAATGGGAAGTTTCAAGATGTGGGATTTGCATCTTGAAACAACATTTATATTTTAAATACGCTGGTCTCTTCTTTATATCAAGTGTTGGGGGGGGGGGGGGGGGGGGGGAAGGATAAGAATTTAAACAAAAATGCAAATGCAAGAAATGAAATCTAACTATGGCGATGTGCCTGAGTGTAATTTGGGTCCTTAATCCTAAGCATAGTGAAATTATATGTAAGATTGAATTACATTAAAGAGTAAACATTTAGCTTATTGAAACCTTAGAGAAGTGTCTATACTTAGCTTATCGAAACCTTTCACCAAAAAATAGATAAAATGCAAGTGCTGAAAAGGAACGCAGATGCCGACACATGGTGCATTCTGTTGAGTTGTTATTGGATACGTGGCACATTATTTGGCCCTCTTGAAAGTTATGAAAGGCACCCTAGATGATGCCACTTGGCCGATTCTATATCTTGGAAAGTGACACTTGGCAGCTTTTGCTCGAATTCAACACTTGAGAAAAAATGAAACAACAAAATCAAAAAGGGAAAAAGAACCCATGTTCGGATGATGCCACTTGGTAGCTTTCACTATTCTTTGACACTTAGACAAAAGATGAATCAAGCCCGCACTCTATTTCAAAATTTTGCCATCACGACCAAGGTATGCGGGAACAAAATCTACAGTGCACAATTGATAATCGAAATTCAATGTAGAGTAAAATTCTACTCTATAGTTACTGGTGACCCCCAGGAATTTTGAGCCTACTCAAAAAGAAACCACACTCTCGCTAGGTCAAACTTGCAAAAAAAATTTAACTTCAACAATGTTGTCTGGTAGGTGGACCACTCATGGTCAGATAACCCTTGCCTATTCTGTAATTCATTGAAGGATAAATCAAGGTGAATAAAATACTTGTGCAAAAAAAATTGAAAAATCTAAATTGTAGCCTTCAACTTGAATTTGAGCTGGGAAACAAGAACCAGAATAGCTTCTACTTCTGAAACTAAGGAATCATCCCATAAGTTCTAAAAAATGGTTTGATCATTTTGTTTAGCCAGCAATAATGGTTCAAATTGATCAACCATTAACACTGTGCTATCATCAAGAAATGGAGAAGGAAGGCTCAAACTAACTAGATCTTCTATATGCTAATTCATCTTGTTGATGCCTTCTTTTCTGATGTCGAGGAGCTCTCTCCAACTATTGGCTATGGAATTGCAACTGAGAACCTCATTGACTCTCTTTGTGGTGACCATTTTCTCAGTGATTCTTGTGGCTACCAATGTCACATCTATTACATCATAGAGCTTCTGCAGCAACATTTGAGAGTCCATTACTCTATCAAAAACTATAGTCAGAGTGTTCTAGACTGAATCTCCCACCTTCTCACACAATCTTTGTGCATTTAATAGGAAGGTGAGGGAAGGCTTAAGCTGTAAAATCTCTAAGGAGATTCTTTTCCACATGGATTTGTAGAGATCCTTTACCAATTTTATCACTCCAATGTTGCTTGGCCTATTAGCCAGCTCTAGTGTTAGCTGTGCTACTTTCTGTTGCTCCACCTAGAACTGGGCTTGAAAGGCCACATTATTATTCTATTCGGTTAGCAGCTTGTGCTGCCATTCTACTTTTTCCTGCCTAAGGGTCATCATTGTATCCTTTGCATGTGTTAGCTTTGCCCTTAAGGAATCATTATGGGCCTAGATTGCCTAGTGAATCTGAAGGGAAAATAGTCTCTTGCAACTATTTATTTAGACTTGCTATTTCATTATCTTTCTTGTTGATTTCTTCGGTCAAACTGTTATAGTTTGCCTTTTCCTTGGCCAAATCAGCCTCCATCTTTTGTAGCCTTCTTGATGTTTTCAAGTAGTCTTCTATGACTATAGAAGTGGATTCGGTCAATAACTCAACTCTGTCCTGGGGCCTAAAAAGGGACATGTTAATGGCCACTACATCCATTAAGTAATCCTCAGGTTGCATCTGTTTAGCTAGCTTGATAACATTTGGTGACAAATGGGTCACCATCAATTGTTGCTAAATTGGGTCAAATTATGACCGCATATGAGGTGTAGCCAGTGTTTTATTTTCTTTTTTCCTCTTTTTCTCTCTTCAGGCTTCCCTTGTCATCCACATAGCATCTGCTTGGGTCAAGAAGGTAGAATGAGAGGCAATGTGCCCATCCGTAAAAGGATGTCCCTGTGGCAGATCATATTGAATAGCCAATTGTTGGCTATGGGCAATCTGAGGAGAATTTTTTTTTGGAACAGAGGGGGAGAAATGGGGTAGCATTAAAAACTAAGGAGGCACAGATGGGGTGAAGTGCAAAATGGGGATGGCAGAGGTGACAGGGGGCATCATTTAGCTAGGTGGAGGCATCATGCCGATGGGAGAAGATATAGACTGAGAAAGAGAAGGAAGAATGATACTTACCTGAGGAGTAATTTTTTCACTCTATAATTTTCACTATTGGGTGTCTGTCTCCTTTTCCATGGCCAACTGAAACTACACTTGCCTTCATTTCTTGGGTGTCTCCTCTGCTAGTTGTGTTCTCTCTCCTTCCACATCTACTACTACTATTGGTGATGCTTGTGGAGAACTAGGAAATTCAATGACTTTTGAAGATGGGGAAGCCTTCGGTGGTGAATGAGCCACACCCTTTTATTTCTCCAAGACACTGAGAGGTTGGGGCCAAACTAACATAGTTGTTGCTGTTATAGTTTGGTCTAAGTTTTGTGGCTCTTGGCTTGGCACAGCTTCCTACTCTATACCCCATGTTGGCAAATCAATTGTATCCAGGCTAGATGTAGAGGAGAGATGGTACTCATCCCATAGTTCTTCCCATCTCTCATCTATGTCCACATTCCCAAAATAATGGGTGGTTTGAGATATTTCCTGCCTATACTTCCAATAGGCTTCTATCTTCTTTGCATCCCAATCTTTATTCTTCAATGTTCTTCTCAAGCCAGAATTCATTCTAACTTTGGGATCATAATCCCTCTACTTAACGTAGAAATTTTCCCAGGGTCTATTTTATAGAGGGGGCACATCTGATAACTCAACATAAACATTAGGAGCATCTTCTACAAGGTTTCTCTAGGTCTCCCAAAAAGGGCGACCCTCATGTGCAATCTTGGTTACAACCCTGTTAGTCCTTATCCAAGAAGTGATGTAACCATCTGGGTCACATACCCATTTGTCTTCAACTAATAGGAACCCCAAAAAGGCTAGCTTTCAAAGCAACAAAATTTTAGCGTCCTTGGCTTCTAAAACTATGTTACCTGCCATTCATGGGATATCATACATCTTCCTCTTCCATTTCTCAGAGACATAATCATTGTCTACTATTGACACTTTCCTGGTGACTTCTAAAAATGCTAACCTAAGAGTTAGAATCTTTGGTAGCAACATTGGTTCCCCACAAAACCCATGAACTCTTATAATCATATGGTGGGATCTAAAGTAGAAGTCACATGAAATTGGGCAACTAGCATGGAGGTTTGAAACACTAGGAAATAATCTATTCATGATTAGTTTAGGGCTAAGGTGGAAAAGATCAAGGGTAACAAATAGTTCCCAGAAATCATATGGGTCACTGGTCCTGGACAAAATATGTGTCCATGCAGACATAGGAATGGTCCTTTAGGGATCAAAACTTGGGTCATACATGTTCAGATGCATATGTTGGGTGAAGAGGTCAGCATTCTGGTATAGTATAAGATGAAACAAATAAGAAGAGTACCTGAACACTCCTTTTGACCTGAACTCGGCCAGTTGCTCCACCATTGTAAAAGCAATTTGCTTTGAAAAGTCAAGTCGATATTCTTGGGTCTTGTCGATAGTCTTCAACCTAAAGAGGATAGCCATTTGCTATGCGTAAACTACCATATCATCTTTCATGCCAAAAATGAAAGCCATCATGGATAATGCATCTTAGCTAGCTTGTGTGAACTGGCCCCTTGCTGTAGGGAGTGTGGTCACAGTAGTGTTGTCATCACCCATTTGTAGTTCAGTTCTTAAGTACCTTAACTAGGTATTGACGTTAGCCCATGTCCTTTGCATCTTAGCAATAGTGGAAAACATTGTTGTACTATCATTATGTAGGGCTAACATGTCTCTGATGGCCTACAATGTGATTTGCACCATGAAAAGACCTTATTGAATGGTGCATGAGGGTTCATGGAGCCAATCTATGCATAATTTAACCAAGTCAGGGCATGGATGCACAACTGGAACAAGGAACTATGCCAGTTGTGAAGTCCACATCTTCATGCCAAATGTCTCATATTGCCCTGCTCTAAATCTTTGAGGGCACCTTTGATGTGCCCCTTCTCTAAGGTTTTTGCTGCTAGCTCTTTGCAAGATTGGGTTCATGATTCCATCTGCATAATCCTTTACTTTTGTTGGGTCACTAGCCTGACCAACCTCTAGAAATCTGGTCCTTGGATAGGCTTTCAACGGTGGAGTGATAGCTGAAGCATAGGACTTACTTGCCAAAAACCTATCAAGGGATTCATAAATCCTAGCTCCTTATTGTGAAGTTGATGCTCCTTCCATGTCTATGTCCTTTTTGTGATGACTGGTATGAACCCTTTGCAAACAAAAACACTCTCGTTGAAGCAACTTATACTAGGCACTAAACAAATTTCACAAGCAACAGGATATTTTCTCACAAAATATAGGAATGCTTGAGAGTTTTTAAACTTTAACTCTTGCTAATGGTATTTATGGACCTATCAAGTCTCGAAATTCATTAAATTTGGACAACTGTTAGCGAATCCTACTCAATCTTCCTGGGGCAGTGAGGTAGACACATTATGCAAGTTGCAGTGTAAGGTACCTAGAGATTTATTAAAGATTAGGAAACATTCAATGCTTTGAGAATTTGAAGATCTTTTATTATTTGAAAACTTCCTGAGCCACTGAATCTGTGTTTAAAACACTTATTTAAATGAAAAGCGAGAAAATAACAACGGGAAAAAAAACAATATGGGAAGGGGAAACTATCTAACTATAATACATTAGAGGCCCAAGTTAATTGAAATGATTCAATTAGATTCCATTTATAGGAATCTCTTCAGGTTCTCCTTCCATCAATTCCAGCTCAAATTAATTCCTCTTCTTACACGTGCAAATTTTATATGGGCCAGTGCATAATGCTTCAAATTTGGTATGTTGACCCAGCTTGGCGGCTCTTGCATCCCATTTCAAAACAATCGAGCCTACTTCAAAATGAGGACTCGAAGTCCTTTTATCAAAACAATCTTTAACCACTCTCTGATTCTTAATCAATGAATCATGGGTTGTATACCTCTTTTCTTGAACTTCCAAAAGTTTTGCGAGCCTGACCTGCATGGGGCCATTTTCTTCAAATTCAATTTGTTTGATCAACTAGAAAGTAGGGATTTCCAAGCTTAGGGTAATTAAAACAGACTTTCCATATATCAATTCATATGGGGACATTTTGATCACCTGCTTAGGCATGATTCTATCAGCCCATAGTGCTAGATTAAGCACTTTATGCCACTCTTTGTGATGATCACCCCCTACTCTTTTGATGAGTCTTATCAGGTTATTGTTGGTTGATTTTTCTAGACCGTTACCTTGAGGGTAGTAGTTAGATGAAGTTTTTAGATATATTCCATGTTTCAATGCAAATTTAGATACTTTAGACCCCAATAATGTTTTAGCATTATCTAAAATTATGGTGTGAGGAGCCCCAAAGTGAGTAGTGATACTCCCTAGAAAGTCTAGGATCACATTCTCTGTTGCTTCCTTAAGTGGGACTGCCTCAATCCATCTGGTGAAATAGTCTGTGGCAGTTAATATCCATTTGTGACCCATACTGGACACTAGATTTATCATTCCAATGAATTCAAGACCCCATTGAGCAAAAGGTTCATCCACAATTATAGGACTAAGGGGCATGGCTGCATTCCTCCTCATCCCCATATAATATTGGTAGGATTGACATTTTTTAACCAGTTGATGACAATCTACAAATAAAGTAGGCCAAAAATAGCCTACCTCACTTATATTTATGGCTATGGTCTTTGCAGAAAAATGCCCCCCTGATATTCTATGATGCATTTCGTGTAGTATTCTCTTAGCCTCAGCATGTTCTACACATCTTAACAATTTCCCATCAAAATTTCTTCTGAAAAAGACTTGTTTAATTAAAAAAAAATGAACTCCCTATATCTTATAATATCTCCTCTTATTTTGAGGGAGTTCTTTTGGATAAATCCCATTTTTCATAAAATGAATCCTTCTTGTAACATAGGATTCCTAATCAACCTCTTGTATCTTTAACACTGTCTCCATCTCTCTTTCTGAATCTGCCTCCTCAGGTTACATCTTTTCAAGTTCTTGGGTCATATATTGGCACAAACCCCTACCTCTAACTAACTTGGTGGGTCTGACCTCTACATCATATTCAAGGATCTTAGTGATCCAGTTGGCTCTTTTTTCAGTGATTTCTCCCTCCATGATGTATTCTTTGACACTTGGGTGAGCTACAAGTATCAGGATTTTGCTCCCTAATACCATATGCCTTAATTTATTGAGGGTTTTTACCATGGCATATGCTTGTCTCTCTACAAAGTTGTACCTAGTTTCATAATCCCTCAGAGTTCTTGAGAAAAAGGCTATTGGGTGTTCTCCCTCCAGCCTATCATCCTTTTGTGTCAAAACAACAGCAATACTTACTCTCCTCCATAGAATACATTACAAAAGGCTTGGAAAAATCTAGATTTTTAAGCACTGGGGCTATTGAGATAGCCTTCTTGACCTCTTCAAAGGCTTGCCTTCCTTCTGTATTCCATTTAAAAATCAAGTCTTTCTTTAGCAAGAGTGTCACTAGTCTTACCAAGCCTATAAAATTAGATATGAACCTCTTGACAAAATTAATCTTCCCTAAAAATAACTGAACTACCTTTTTATTCATTGGAAGAGGTAGGTTCATTATAGCTGTAGTTCTCTCATGATCTATGGAAACTCCTTCTTTAGATACTATATGTCCCAACAATTTGCCCTGAGGTACAACAAAGATGCATTTCTTGGGATTTAGTGATATCCTAAAATCCTGATATTTCTTGAAGATAGATTCTAAATGATCAAAATGATCATCAACATTTTTTGAAAAAATAGTGAGGTCATCCAGATAGACCAGGATGATCCTATTTATAAGTTCCCCAAAGGCTACATCCATAGCTCTTTGAAAGCTGGCTCCTGCATTTGACAAACCAAATGGCATCTTAGCATATGCAAATGTTCCCCATTTGGTAGTAAAAGCAGTTTTGTACTAATCTTCATTAGCCAACCAAATCTGATTGTATCCAGAGAAACCATCTAGTAAAGAAAACCTCTCTGATCTAGCCATAGTTTGTATAATTTGGTCCATGGAGGGCAAGGGATAGTGGTCTTTCAAAAATGCTCTATTTAGATCTTTGAAATGTACACACAGTCTTGCATCCCCATTCTTTTTTCTAACTGGTACTAGATTTGATACCCAGGTTGAGTGCTTGATTAGAAAAATTATTTTGGAATATAAAAGTTTCTACAACTCATCTACCATTAGAGGCTCAATCCTTGGATTTACTGGCCTCTGTTTCTGCCTGATGGGCTTAGATCCCTCAGTCAATTCTATTGTGTGCTAAATAATGTCTCTATTATACCCATGAAGGTCTTCATAGCTCTAGGCTATGACTCTATCATATTTTTTGCACAATTCAATGAGTCTTTCTTTTTCCACTTGAGTTGTAGAATTCCCAACTTTTAGTTTTTTCCCTTGACTCACCTCTATTTTAGAATAATCTGCTTTGTCTACCTGGAACCTTTTCTTCTCTAGGCTTACATCCTCTAGTTCAAATAAGTTTTCTAAGGTGATCAAGCCCTTGGGGAGCTTATTAGTCTTCAATTGTATAATCTAATCCCCATATGCTTCCTCAATTTTGGCTTGTAACTGATTAGCAAACGTATTTGATTGTTGTAAGAAAGAGACTACCTGAGCATCATTTTCAAATACTTGCCAGTTCTCATCATTGTTTGGAATAGTCGGCCTCACTATAACTTTTATTTACTCATTGTTAATTAATAGGCCAGTTGCTAGATTAAACTGTGATCCAATCTGGGCCATTCTATCAGCTTCAAAATTTTGACTCCTAGGGACTATCTCAATGTTTAAGGCTTCAAAATCTTCTATTAAGCCCCAAATCCTATGTCTATAGGATCTCATCCTTACATTTTTGGTTACTGCCTTTTCTCTAATTTGCTTTACCACTAGTTTTGAATCTTCTTTTACTACTAGGTTCTTTATTCCCCTTTTCTTGGCTAACAGGAGCCCATGTACTAAAGATTCATACTCAACATCATTATTAGTGCAAGCAAATTGGAATCAGATAGCCCTTAAAATTTTATCACCATTTGGAGTAGTAAGATAAACTCCTGCTCCAACACCATGTTTACTTCTAGCCCCATCAAAATTCAAGGTCCAAATCTCTCAATCTTGAGTAGTTGGTGCCTCGGCCCTTATAACATTAGGGATTGCCTGGTCCTCATCAAAAATGACATATGTGCCTAGAACAGTAGAGTCATAGTTCCCATATGGGTCACTATGCATCATAGCCAACAACTGGCTATTTTCTTCTTCTTCATCATGCTTAGTCCAGTTACCTAACTCTTCAACAAAAATCTTTTCTTCCTTATTTAACATAGCATGATCTACCTCTAATCTTGTTGTTGGTTCGTTGGTGATATGGTCTTTTGATAGTGGTTCAGATAGAATTTTTATCTTTGAATTGTATCTAGTTCTCAGGATCAAGTGAGACCAATCAAGAGACATATATCCTCCTATTTTTGTCGTAAAGTCTCTGGATAAACATAAACCAAAAATAGGAGGTATATCTATGACAACTACATCTTGGTTGACAATTATATTGGGATAAGTATATAGCTGCAATGGGAGTTGTTTAATTTTTCCTATGGTTTGTACTATTTTGCCATATAGCTGCATAACTCCTTTTGTAAGGGGTTCATATTTTATTTTCAAAGCATCAGTTATTTGCTTTGGCATCACTGTAGTACTAGCTCCCGAATCTATTAATTTATTATGCAAGAGTTTCTTTCCAACTATCAGAGTCAAAAAGAAGGGCTCTGGTTTGGATTTACTTACTTGTGGTACATCGTTCACAAAGGCTATTATCTGATGAGGAACTATATCTTTGAGGTTTTCTTTTCCAACAGGTCCTTCTTTGGTAATAGTACCTTTGGGCATTGCTTGGCCTTGTAGAGCTTCTTGTAGCAGCATCTTTTGTTCAAGAATAGCCAATATATCCCATATTAATACTTGGGCTGGAGTCTTATTTAATTGATCCACTACATTTATCGGTCCCAAAGACTAAATTTTTTAGACATTGATATCTCATTTTTTCCTAAATTTGGGTAGGAATCCCCTGATCTTGCACCGGCTAAGGCACTTCTTGTCTAGCAGTATTGTTTCTTTGCCTTTGAGATGGAGGATTATTCATAACATTACCATTTACAATTGTGATATATTCCACCATTCTTCTCTTTGATCTGTTGTAATAATCTGATTGCACCACTGGTCTTTGAGAGGTAGATGCTTCGTTCAAGAAAACTAATTCTTCATCCTCAATCCACGAGAACAAATCATGTTCTAGGGCTATTTCTTCCTCTTGTTGTAAGGGCATTCCTTGCATCTGAGCCACTGGGACTGAATTCTACATACCAAGAGACTAATAGGCTTGATTGTCATTGATACTGGCAAACATACCATCCATTCTTCTTTGTTCTGCCACCATTTGTTGTAGATTACCCCTAGGACAATATCTAGGTGTATGAGCATTATTTCAAGGAAAACACCAAGCATTAGTATCCTCCACATAATTATTTTGCCCTAGAAACATCTCCCTATTTAAGTTGGGTGGAATGGTCTTTGAGGGTGTGGGAACTACAACTAATTGATTCACTGGATGATGGTTAGTTTGTTTTGGAGGACCCTGATATTGGTTTGGTTGGGATGAAAACATGTTTCCTTGATAGCCTTGATAAGGAGGCTTAGGGTAAGGATTCTATTATCTCTTTATATTGATTAGATCATTGGAAAAAATCCTTAGGATATTCTTGATATCATCCATCTCAGATGACTGAGTAGAAGCAGGTTCTTTCAAAGATGGTTGAGGGTAAGTGTACATAGACACAGGTGGGCTTACAGATTTAGTAACTTCTTGAGGTAATGGCAAGGAAATTTCTAGGAACATGGGCATGGGAGGCCTTGGAGGTAACTTACCAACATCTATTAAGTGATTCTCGGCTCTGACTGCATACTCATAAGCCTCTGGCAAAGTGTATCCTCTAAGTGACTAAATCATAACAGATATATCTAAATTTAAAGCCTTGAGATAAAACATTATGGCCATACCTAGTAGTTGTCTAGCTGTAGTAGGGATTCTATCACAAGTTTTCTAAAATCTAGTGTTGAATTCAGTCATGTCTTCCTGTGGTCCCCTTTGAATGATGATTAACTACTGTAACAAATAAGACTTATAACCCTTCTCTGCAAATGTTTCAAAGAACATATCTCCGAGCTGATCCCATGTAGATATGGTATTTGGGGTCAAAGACTGATACCATTCTAAAGCCTTCCCTTTAAAAGAAGCTACTAATAACTTTATGGCCACATTTTGTTATGTGACAACATGTATAACACAGACATCTGATACATCTTGAAGGTGTTCTGTAGGTGTTTTAGAGTCTTGCACACTGAATTTGGGCAGAGCTTTTAGAGCATTCACTGGGATAGGATCCCAAATGACTGGTGGTGTTGGGAGGATTAAGGGGCTACCAGTGTTCTAGCTTGCATAATTTCTTGGGGGTATGTGGGCTCCCATATTTGGTATTGGTACAAATTGGTTAGCTCTTCTTCTTGGACTTGTTATCAAAGGAGGCAAAAAAATACCTAGATTTGTATCAGATTGTGATCTGGTGACTGGTCCACAGCTCTGACTCCTTGTAGCTCTTTGGTTCATACAATCTTGAAAAAAAACTTCAAGACTGGTCCCACTGGGTGTGCCAAAAAATTGTTGATGTTTAAAATTGTGCTTGATTCTAATCAACAACAAAGGGAAGTTTCAAGATGTGGGATTTGCATCTTGAAACAACCTCTAGATTTTAGAGAAGCCGGTCTCTTCTTTATATCAAGTGTGGGGGGGAAAAAGGATAGAAATTTAAACAAAAATGCAAATGCAAGAAATGAAATCTAATTATGGCAATGCACCTGAGTGTAATTTGGGTCCTTAATCCTAAGCACAGTGAAACTATATGTAAGATTCAATTACATCAAAGAGTAGACTAGGCATGATCAATGTAATAGATAGAAACAATAGAAACAGAGGCTCACATTTTAGACTACCTTCACAATGATATAGGAAACACCAACAAAGGCACAAAATTTTATCTTCTTCTTAATTCTTCAACCACATAAAAGGCATAGAAACATGCATAGTTACATCAAATTTACAACTCGAGAAAATAGAATAAAGGCAAATGATATTCCTAATCACTGCTCTAGAAAGTTTAAAAACTCTTGATAATAGTTTCTTCAAAAAATTATCTCTCTGAGTATCCCCCTTCATCTGATGATTCCCTGCACTCCTCTTTATAGCCTCATATGCCTCATTCCATCACTTCCTTTCCCGCGTGATTCTATTCTACCTTTAACTCACAGGGGATAAATAGATGCCACTTTCAATGTTTGTCAGCCCCAAAAATCTACCCAATGAACTGCTCCATCTACTAGAAATAACTCTTGCTGAGTTTCCCTCCAGATTGATCACATGTTCCCAAAATTAAGGCCCAAACTAAACTCTAACTGAGCTGGAAGTGTCTATATAGGACCCTCTGTTCTATTGAAATAGAAGAGAACACTTAGTCAATTTCTCAAAAATCTTCTTATTTCTTAGGAGATACTGGAGGATGACACTTGGCACTTTCTACTTGATTTATAAAAGGCACGCGGCACTTTCCACTTTCCCTATATCCTGCTCAAGAACGCTCTGCCTTTGACACCTGTCATAATCCGCTTCCTTGATACTTATCAATTTCAACAAAATAAGACTCATTGCAATCCCTACCCAAGCAACCTTTAAAATGGGGAAGGATGTATGAGGAAATCTCTGCTTGTCTTTTACAAGGACATGTGGCAATCTCCGCTGCTCTTAGCTATGCTTGTAGAAATATTCGGGATGCATGTTAGGCTCCTATGGATGGTGACACTTGGTGGCTTCTGTAGACCTTTGAAATAAAACCCAGGACCTACCATGATCTTTATTCAGTAATGAAACTTGAAGATGATCTCTCAAATTTTGACACGTGGAGGCTTCCATGGCTTTTAAGTAGATACATGGCATCTTTCACTGCTCTTCCTAAGGGTATGTGGCAGCTTCCACTTCTCCTAGGAATGGAGTAGAAAGGGGCTCAAAAAGTGACACTTGGTGACCTCCACTTGTCTTTGACACTTAAACAAAAATGAAAAAATGCCTTACTACCTTTCGAAAGGGTGTTTGACCCCTTTGGTTTTTGGGATACTCCTTTGAACTGCCTGATGAACCAAAATGGTTCAATGGTTCAATAGTTTAACATTGCACACCATTTACACATTAACTGAGGTATTGACACATTAACTGAGGTATTGAACCAAAAATGTTGAACCAAGGCATTGAATCAACTGTCTCTTAGATTCTGACATGCAGTGACTTTTGCATTCTTCTGAAAAAGCATCAAGAGCCTTTTGTGATTACCACTTGGCACTTTTCGCCTGATCCTGATACTTAGCTTGTCGAAACCTTTCACCAAAAAATAGATGAAATGTGGGTGCCAAAAAGGAATGCAGATGTCGACATGTGGTGCATTTCACTGAGTTGTTATTGGATACGTGGCACATTTTGTGGCCCTCTTGAAAGTTATGAAAGGTGCCCCAGACGACGCCGCTTGACTGGTTTCGTATCTCGAAAAGTGCACTTGGCAGCTTTCGCTTGAATGCAACACTTGAGAAAAAATGAAACAATAGAATCAAAAAGGAAAAAAGAACCTGTGTTCGGATGACGCCACTTGGTAGCTTCTACTATTCTTCAACACTTAGATGGAAAATGAATCAAATGAATCAAGCCCGCACTCTATTTCAAAATTCTGTCGTCATGACCAAGGTATGCGAGAACAAAATCTACAGTACGTAACTGACAATCAGAATGTAACATAGAGTAAAATTTTACTCTATAAATACTATTTAATAAATCAAGCTCCCAATCTAGGGCTTCAAATACCTCAAAGTAGAATTATATTAGATAACACCCAAATTTTATGCAACTAAGGCTCCAGAAGGATAGTTCGAGGGTAAACTAATGTTTTTATATGGGGTAATGTTGGGCACCATTTTATGCTAAGTATGAGATCCAAGCCAAATCGACACTTAGGCATGAGGAAATCATGGAGATTGATTATTGCTTTATCCTCTAGTGGTGCTAGCTGGTTGGTGGCTAACAACACCAATCAACATTAGGAAGTGGGTGCATAAGATAATGATTAGACATTAAATACAAGTAGCCCCTTTTGAATCAAGCAGCATCAGGATGCAGGTGCATGGGATAGTGATTGCACATTAAAGATAAGCATAGTGGAGGTATCGAGATGTGTACCTCTAGTGCTAGCTCAATAATAAACATGCTCCATTCCCCATGATCCTAGGATGCTCTAAAGCCTATAAAAATAATTTGAATTCAGCTGAAGGAAGAGGGAAAATTGAAGTAGTGAAACTCTAGAGAATTACTACTAGATAATTATTATTAGGATTTATAACTTAGTTAAGATATTGTTTGATTTTCCCTCTTATAATACCCAAGTTCACCTGTGAGGTTGGGCCTTAGGAACTTATGTTGAAGCTTTGCTTATTTTATATAGACTATGCATGTATTGTTGCTTAACACATTTAATGATGAATGCTTTATGCAAATAGCTAATGGACTAATGTCTTAAGTCTTTGAATGTTCATTGATTACATGATTTATTCTATTGAATGAAGATTAAGCTATCATAAGTTTCTAACCTATCTCATTCATGGCAGGCCTGTAACTAGTAAAAAACATTATGCCCATGATAGGAAATATCTAAGTGTGGTTGAGACCCTGTGTCATGAATGATACCAGTGCCTAAGCACAAGACCATGCCTAGGTCCCTTAACCCAACACCTAGTTAGCCCTTAAGTAAAATTCCATTAAACTAGTGAAAGCTAAGGCTTGTGCCCATGAATTCATGACCATCACTTCACTAACCCAAGTTCTTTGAGAATAGAGTTACACCATGGCATAACTATCCCAACACAGAGCTCAATCCCTTCTCTACTATGATTCAGGTGAGATCATAAGGCTTACACCTAGTGTATATTGATTCCAACAAGTTGAGTGCTAAATTTTGAGTACCATAGGAATCATCATGGCCAACACCCCCTAAGAACAAGCCTAAATCCTATCTAGATAGCTAGGTATGTGCGTGACTAGGCCCATGACCCAAAAGGCACACTTTTCTACAACAAATTTCACCACTTACTAAGGAACCATCTACAATTTTAGAGTCTAAAAATTAATATAAAAATAAACAACTAAAA
The DNA here is from genome assembly GCA_037957365.1 of Torreya grandis. Taxonomy (NCBI): domain Eukaryota; kingdom Viridiplantae; phylum Streptophyta; class Pinopsida; order Cupressales; family Taxaceae; genus Torreya; species Torreya grandis. Next base: position 654,351 of record JARHVA010006778.1, on the reverse strand, counting down.
ATATTTAAAAAAAAATTGAAGAAAAACTAACATAATTCTTAGTATGGAACTCAATATATTGTAGACTATCAGCCAAAATATCTCTAAATGAAGAAGAAACTTCATTTATTTATAAAATTTCCTCCTCTTCATTAGGAACACTCTAGATAATTTCATTCTCAAAGGCAAAGAGAAGATTATTTATCCATGAGGATGCATTACATTCTCAATTGATCACCACTATTCCTTTTAAATACATAAATCACCTAGCAAACTTCATGGAAAATATAATGACAATCTAGTTTATATCTTAAATGACTAAAAATTATCCATTTATTATCACACACATCACATTGATAAAAAACACAATTCTTTAGAAGTTAATAATTTGAAGTACCATATTTATTTTTAGAGAAATGAAAATATCACTTTGAAAAAAGATAAACACCCTTTTGTATCATGTAAACTTTATAATGAATCAATAAAATTTTCAAAGGGAAATATTCATGATGACACTTCACCCTTAAAACTATGCATCAAATAATTTCAAAATTTAGATAAATGTATATCCCATATTGAGAAATTTCCATAAAGCATACTAAAAATTGAGTTATTAGCTAGAGTTAATAATAAAAATATAACATTCCTATGAATTTTTGGCATTGGCCATTCATTGTGAATAAATGAAAGCTATCAATTTTTTAATGTGAAATGGGGTATCTTTGCACTCCACATGGCATGATCATGGGGTACTATGGCCATAGAATGAAATTAAAACTTTATTATTTTTTACGTAAATCCTTGAAATTATCATTCATCATTATATTATTTGAAATCCACTAAGATTTATACAATAATCCTCTTAATGTGTCCAAGTATTTCTTATCTTATAATTTTTTTCATCACATCAAAATGATGAATCATCAAAAAAATTCTTATTGCATGGGGCTCCATTTCCTTTATCATATGCTTGAATTGATTATGTGGATGTTTTTGTGTTGAGTTGTGACCTTGTTTGCATCATGTTTGTGTGGTAACATGTTACTTATTATGGATAAAAATGGTGAATCCCTACTTCACTATGGCCTTGAGGTTATTTTGGTCATGTGTCAATATAAACAAATCATGAAATACTCTTTTCAATTTATATTTGAACTATTATCCCCTGACCAATGTTAGTATGAAAAATGATAAGTACCGGTTGGTCTATATGGAATAATCTAAGTATGCTAAGTTTCAAACACTTGGTAGACCCTAGTTGTCCATGGTCTATAGACTTTATGGGTTCTTTTTTTTTTTTTTTTTTCTATATCTCCTTTGTACATAATATCGGATATCAATGTGACACACATGGCCTTCTTTGATTGGATTCAAATCATAAATTCATATAATTAGTTTGAATACCTAATGAAATTTAAATTTTCCTAATATAATTTTCATATATGTGGATATTTTTATCAGGACACATGTTGAATGATAATAGGTAACTAATCATGGATTCACATTGTTCCTTTAAAACTTTTCTATACATCATCCATGAATCCATTAGATGAGACCATCTAGTGTGTGACATGTGTCCATTTTTTGTTATTGAGGGTATTGCATAATTATATTGAATTAACTTTGTATATATAGATAATTTTACCTTTTGTTTGGAATTGAAATCACCTTAGAATATAATATTTTTTCCATACAATAATTTTTTAATATCACATCTTCATAAACCATGGACTCGACATGATTGAATTTGGTTTCCCCTCATATAAAAGTTAAATTATTCAAATTAATTAAAAAATTGATTATGTGCATCACTCAAAAAATTTATCCCAATGTATATATAATCAAGTGGTTGTATGATTTTAAGATATGGACATTAGCCACAAGTATTCTTTTAAATGTAAAAATATAATAAGTGAATACGAATGGATTTTATAAAATTAACCTAAGACTCAAGTATAGAAAATTTTACCATTTGGTGAACCCTACAAAGTTATCCTATTGGTCATGGAAAGAGATTAGATTCCTTAAAAACTGCCATGTGCCCTTTTTGAATAATATTAGGACCTAACTTTGTCACAATATGGACATGACTTATATTTAACTATGTGACCATGAAGATAAAATATAATAATAATGATCTAGGTATATAAATTTTTAATTAAATATTAAAATAAAATAATATATTAGGTTTTAGACAAATTTAATTTACATTTATAAATTTTTAGTTGGGTTTTTCTTTAAATAATAGCTTAATTATTTGTATTTTAACTATTATGTAGGGATTATATGGAACCCATTGAATTAAAACTATGTATGTTATTTTTAATATTACTATAATTAATTCATTACTTTTCATAAATTTAAAACTTTATTTATAATGTAGCATTTATTTTTCAGTTTGTAGAGTGATGCTTGATGCCCAATGATGATGAGAGTGATAACGATGATGAGGATGTGGATGATGGTGGTGGTAGAAGTGTCAATGATGATTATGAGGAATGTTATTATTGTTATTTTTGTTTTTATTTCCATGTGATGCTTGCCTTAATATATCATATAAGTTATTATTTAAATAATGTGAAGTGTATTTTTGTATAAGATGGTTATATATATATATAGATATATATATATATATATATATATATATATATATATATATATATATATATATATATATATATATATATATATATATATATATATATATATAATTTCATATTCAAGATGAATTTGAGTTCATAATTTATTTGAACCACCTTAAAATAATATTTTAATTTATAAAAAAAATAGTATTTAATATTAATTATTAGCCATTATAAAATTAATTTAATTTTACTTTTTATGTTATTGATCATTAATGTATTTATTTAATTTAATACAACTTTTAATTTCTAATCATTATATTATGTAAATTTATTTACATTTATTATACATTAAATTAAATTATAAGTTGAAGCTATTTTTTTCTAAAAATATATTGATGCAAATTGCATCACATTAGACATATCTTACATGACATTAAAAATATTAAATAGTGCTAAAATATGAATATTGAAGCTACTTCTGATGTGGAATTTCCCACCTTTATAAAAATAAGGTTTCATATCAAATAAAATTCCAAATTTTGATGCGAAATTGTCTAATGAAAAATTTTACAACATAGAGAGTTCACTCAAAACCTCCAAATATAGATACAAAACCTTCACCAAACATATTAATGTTATCAACCATTTTTCATCACCTATCCTTATGAAAATTACATTAAAAATGATCGCATGTCAGTGTTTATTTTCTTGTTAGTCTTATTTTTGTCCAAATCTATCACAAAATGTTATGGAAAAACATGATAATCTACTCTTTCCTCGAACTCTATCCTACCATCATTAAATCCTTCCCCTAAATTTTTGGTGTTTTCAACTGACTCTTTGAATACCATTTATATTTTAAAATGCTCAAAATGAGTACTCTTATTTTATCACTTTTAATTATATTATGAAATTATTGTATGAAAAAAATGCCTATTAATGTAGAGCTACAGTATCTAATGAATGTTTAGCATAAAGTTGCACTAAGTATAATTTTTATCATGAGATAGGGAACTCTTTGTCTTAATTTATAAAACCATTTTTCTCTTCTTTAATGAATTTTATGGAATATTATGTGCCTTATTGAGTCTATGTAGGTTATGCTTATATTGTTAGGTGGCCATGAATTAATTTGAGTATTGATAGATTTTTTTTTTTATGTTTAATGAAAGTTAATTTAATTTATTGGATGCTCTTAAATTTAAATTCTTTCTTTTTTTTTCTGTAGAATGATGTTAAGTTTCCAAAAGTTTAAGGTGATAATAAATGTTTGATGTTGTTTTAGATGTCATTTTGATATGTAAGTTTAGTAATACATATTTATATTTAAATATGACTCAAATTTAAATTAGTACCACAATGGTGTAGAAAATAACATTATATTTTTAGATAAGTAAACATAATATGAACACACACTCTAAGCCACCACAACAAACTAAAAACATATGGACACATAGAAACATGATGAATGTTTTCTTAGAGGAATGAAACAAATAAAATGGGAGATTATATGAAGAGACAAAATTAAACACAATGAATGATGAAACCCGATAATAAAACCTAATTTCAAATAATAAGTGATAAATACATAGGGGCCCTAAAATAATAAAATTTAAAGAAGCAATAATGTATTTTTTATGTGTATAAATCATCTTATATAATACTAGATATGTCAGAAATATGTTTTAGTGCATTAAAAAAATCTATTATTGTAGTGGAAAGGTAGTAAAATAAGGCAACATTAAGGATTATTCCTTATTGAAACTAAGAGAACAAAATTTTTTTGTGGTTGAATAATTGTATTATATGTGTGATAATAAATGAATATAAATTGAATGAGTAGCATGCCACTAAAGTCAAATTTATTTAGTGAATATGTTTGATTTTTTCGTTTATGATGTTAGTCACACTAAAATATGGTGAAAAATAAATCTTAAAGTTTGGAAGTTAATAATAATATGGATCGTTGATAATCTAATATCTCATTGCATTAATATCAGAACTAAAATATATCCAAATTTGTTTTTTTTTAAAGTTTGGTTTGTATATATATGAATTATCTATAATTTAGGCTTGAATATTCATACCAAAAAACACACTAATATTCTCTCCTTTTTTGGTGAGGAATGTATCCTACAAATTAATCATTTAAAAATAAAATGGTTAACCATATCGTCCTACTTAAAAAGATGTAATCAGTGCAAATCATGTTCTAGGTTTAGGAGAATGTGTCATCATAATATAAATATATCAAGAAATATATTAAGCATGTGGTTTAAGGAATATAAGTGTAATTTAAATATATATGTCAAAATAATGCATGAAATTGTAAGCATCACAATTGTAATTAGTAAATAGTAATATACACACAGATCTACATGATATAAATAACATCTCTCATAGTAAGGATAATGAATGATGTGAATAATTGTACTAAAAAATTAGAAGACAATATTATACACACTTAACTATAAGTACATAATGTCATGGTCATAATTCATATAATTAAAATACATAAAATATCACTCAATGGCACACAATTCAAGATGCACACACAATGGGAAATAAAATGTCACATAAGGAAAGAACCACCACACCTAGTAGAAGACAAAGACAAAATGTCATGAATAAAAGACCCACATGCAATTGACAATAAAATGTCACACAAGGAAAGATCCACACACAATGTAAAATCAAATGTCACACTTTAAGGCAAGTTTCATACAAATAAATTTTCATAGAAGAATGGAATGGCCCAAACAAAGCATCATACGATGAAAAAATCAATAAAATAAAATTTGCATAAGAAGTAAATGTTACAAATAAAGAGACATATAATGATACACTCGATCATTTAATGTCATAACCTATGGTAGGATCCAAGGAAAACATAATAAACTATAATCTTATGAGTAATGAAATAACAAAATTGAAGGATAGAACAAGTCAAACTAGTCTACACCATCAATATATTTGAACATCACATTATGTTAAAATAACATGTGCATAAAGGGTAGTATTTTAAATAATATAAGATATAAAAGTATGTGAAATAAACTAATGTAGATCAACATGATATATTTATAATTTCATATAAATTTATATATTATAGCAATATAACATATGGAATGATATGACCCAAGCATTGGCATGCCCCATAGGTATAAGAATTTCCTACATTTTGTGATTCCATACATCATGTCTATCCTATATGTATTACATCTCACTCATATATATCATTAAATTAATGTCCATATGGAAAAGGATAAGTAATATACCAAACATAGTATACATAACATAAATTAACAATGTCAACTAAAAAACATATCATACTTAGCTTATGATTTTTTATTTTCATAATATTTTTAATTTATTTAAAATATATGAAGAAGTATATGTTAATTTTTAATATCAATTTAATTCCATGATGTTCATAAGGATCCTCATCAGTTTCTCCTTAATTATATTAAAATAATTAACTCATGTACCCACCTTATCTATAATATTAAATGGGCCCAACTAGTTGCGTTTGAACATGCCTTTGAATTCCTTATATACAATGGTATTCTATTTATTTTATTTTAGTACAAACTTTCCATATTTCAATTCAAAATTTACAATATTTCATATTCTTTCATGAATTAATCTTAAAAAAACATTGAGGTGACAAATATAATATATGTGTTTCTCATCAAAAGTTTCTAATTAATGCAATTATTTGTCATGATATTCATTATCATTGATAGTCCCTTTCAAATAGATACACCGATATTATTTATAATTATAAAGGAAATATTTCTTGTTTTCAAAATAGAATAGAATAAGGTGTATCCATTTTAAGTGTGTGCACACTTGTAAGATATGCCCATAAAGCGTAGATGATATGATTATTCCAATCCTCACAATATTTGCATTTTTTTCTTCTTAATGTTTTATCAATTATTTTATTCATTGCTTCTTCTTCACAAATTCCTTATTTACAATAAGGGCTGAAAAGGGTATGGTGAATCTTATATTTAACTTAAAATATTTTAATTATTTTATTTGTGAAATATGACTCATTGTTTGTTATAATAATTGATGGCATACTAAATTACAAGATGATGTTTTGAATTAAAAATTACATATGTCTTTCCATGTAGTCAATTGTAGTTTTATGTATTAAAATTTTTTAAAAGAAAAGTATGCAGATGTAGTAAGGAATTTTTAACCTTATAATGATTCAGTATTTATCTTTCCAATCAAGTCATATCCACTAATACAAAATGGGTATGGTGAAACAACATGTTTTAATTATTGTGATAGTGCATGATAGAAATTATTATTTTTAAGAATTTTGAGCATAATTTTACATGTTATTGGAATTCATGTTCCATTGTAGGACAAGATTCACCTTGTATTTTTAGTTTTTAAAATGTTTATTTCTTAATAAAATACCCACACATTCTATATCATTCACCTCAACTAAATCTCTCTTAACCTCTTCATATTTAATTAATGAAATTAATTATCCACCAAATGATATTTTAAACAAAACCCAACTAAGTAAAACATAACAATGTTTTTTCACATTGTAATTTAAATTTATTATTGTCCATCATGTTATAGGATAATAAAACTATTTAATAAATTATATATTGCATTTTATCAATTTTTAAGTAACTACACTCTGAGTAATTGAAATTACTGCTAAGCCATCTATATATGTCATAGTAACTAATAATTATTATAATTGATGTATGGTAAAAGTTGAATGATCATAATTGATGTCAATAGTAATCATATAAGTTATACTAACCATAGCATATGTGTGTTAATTTTCCTTGTGAGGTGTGATTTGATGTGAAAATATACCAAAGTATGTCCTTAAACATTTTACCATTTCCTTTTCTCAGATAATCACTTTCTCTTTTATTTCATAAATATAAAAAATATGATTAATGAAAACTTAAGAATACACATACACTTAAATATATACATTTTTCAATGTTCATGTGGTACATAATTTTTGAATCAGTGCCTTACACTTTACTCTAATTTTTTTACATGAAAACCCTAAGTGATAATAAATGACATAGGCTAACACTGAGGATTACTAAAATATATATCATATCTAATGTTTATGGTTCATTTGTATTCATAAAATTACATGGTCCATGTATCATTATGAATATGATATCTTATAATATCGTCAGTAAAACCACCATTAATTTATAATGTCTCAAATAATGGTGTCACATATAATTTATCTATGATGACTTGTCATTTGATGTAATATTGAGATATTAATTTTAAGCTAAGATCCATATATAACATTACTCGATTAGTTATATTTCCTAATTAATGTGTGGTTTTAAAGAGATATATTAGAATATACACATTTGTGATGACATACATCTTATTACTAAAAATACACGTTCAAATTTTGTTACAAAAATGAAGGCTTCACACTATTTTCCATAGCATTGTAATTTAAATTTCATAGTCTACTAGTGTATGATTCATGTATATATTACCTAATCCCTATGATCATCATTGTATTGTGCTATTAATTCCCCTAAGGAATGATTTCTATAATAAGTGCATAATAAAAAAGGCTTATCTAATACTAAAGGAATGAAAAAAAATAAACTAAGTAGATATTATTTTATTGCATCAAAGTACTTCTCGAAATTTCATCTCATTAAAACTTTGTATATTTATTTATTAAGTGTGTGAAATGTTACATGTTATAAGGTAATCAAGCTAGAAAAAAAATTAATAAATAAATCCCTCCTTATAGATATTATAATTATTTCAATTCTATTAGTGATGGAATGTCTATAGTATCTTTGAAATTATTTGGGATTACTTATTTTCCAATTTGAGATATAATATAACCTTATAAATTTCCTATAGATACCCTAAATACACATTTTATGATGTAAGTCCACATTGTATTCTTATAATCAATCAATTATATATTGAATTTTTGCAACATGATGTTATTGTTATTTATACTTAATAAGTATTTTATCACCATAGTTATAACTAATTTTATGTTTTAAATCATGAAATATATGTATCATATCATTGTAGTATGTGTCCACTACATTACTCAAACCAAAAAACATGATTAAATAAAAAAATTACCCAATGGTATGGTAAATGATATTTTTTCCATATAATCAATATTATTATTTATTTTATTATATCCATAAAAACCATCCTTAAATAAAATCATCTCAAAAATAGTTTGACATCTATGGGTTGAACCTTATTTTAGTCATGGTAGTATATACAACATCTAATCTATCCATTATGGTTTTTACTAGAAATATGCTATAAAATCACTTTGGATAGTCAATAGATCTAATATACCTTAAATTCAATATTATTTGGATATAATTTCAAACAAACAAAGGTAATCTTCAATGTATTTTTTTATTTTTTTAATTAAGTGGCTTCGCATCTGTGTAAACTAAAACATTATGCATTAAAAATGTTGGTTTAATTCATGGCATATCTAAGTAAGCCCAAGTTAATAAAATTAGTAATAACATAATATATACCTAAAATAAATTGATTCATCTATATTTAACATGACTAATATAAGTAGCAATCTAGGATCACCATTTGTTACATAATTTTATTAAACTATGTATTCATTTATCAAATATTATCTAAATTCCATATATGGTGAAATGGGAAATAAATTTGAAACATATATTTGGGTATTAGTATTATTAACATTTTGAAACAACCCAAAAAACTTTGAGAATTGTTAATAGAGTACATAATAGAATCA